>VYZU01010330.1:14981-40021 GCA_013401355.1 Ceyx cyanopectus
GTGATCTGATCTTCACTCAGGTTGTCACACCAGTAATGTCCCAGCTACTGCTCAAAGCTGGGATTCATGCATTAGGAAAGTCTGCATTAGGAAAGTTCTAAGATATAATTCAGATACAAGTGATACTTAGCAGGTTGGGGTTTTTTTACTTCTGTATTCCTGCAGGATAGATTTCAACCCAGTTCTCCACAACCAGGAGAAGATACTGAGCTGGAAGATGTAGTGAACTCATTGTCAGCCAGCTCCATGTGAAGGTCAGGGATCAACGGGAGTGACCTGATTGTCGGGAGCAACCCGGCGACAGTGCTAATTGAGTGTAAGCTTCACTTTCAAAGCTACAGAGAAGCTTAAGCCCATTTATCTTTTCAAGGGATTTAAAGGCCTATTGGCTTTAGGAGGTGAGAGTGATGGCAGAGGGAAGTTCAAAATCACCAGCTGAAACTTCCAGTTGCTGTTAACATGGATTGAACCATCTGTGTCAAAACATGCAGCAGCATCTTTCTGGGCAAGACCCTCTCTGGCATTTCCTGGCTTCCTTGAGAATTTTCCTTGCAAACAAACAAACAAAACCTTCAGTTTCTCTCACATGGGATTTCCTCCCAATCCCATAATACTGGATTATTCCTAAGCCTAAACCAGAGAACATCCCTTTGTGATATCGACTGTTTCCTGAGCTCTGCTGAAATACCTCGTTCTGCACTGTCTGAAATGCTGAGAGGATGAGCAGAGTCTGGGAAGCCAGGAAAAATGCAATTACAGGCTCATGAAATGGACACTGACAAAAACCTGAAGTGTCGAGCTCACTCAGATGCTGTCTGTGTTTAATCCAGTCATCAGACAGTCTCTGTTTAACTAAATATTTGACTTCAGAATTGGGCCTGGATTATTATTGGCAAAGCTTCCAAGCTCCACAGGTCCCTCTAACAAGCTGTTCCTCTGTGGAAACCTTGCAAGGAGATGAATACAGCCTTTGAGGAGAATGCTTGGATCCCTTCAAAGGCTCCCAGAGTGGGGAGTGTGGAGACCCGTTATGTGTCCAGGGTTTCTGAAAGCATCATATATTGACTGTTAGAAGCTATGGGGCTGATGTTTGCATGTGTTGCTGAGATATTCTCAAAGGAGTTTTGGCTTCAGAGCACGTCACAGCAACAGAGTTATCAAAGAAAAGCACCAAAAATAACCGAGTCTACGGGACAACTAAAAGCCTAGAGCAGACTAAAAATAAATAAGATGGAGCTGCACATGAAGCCTTGTAGCCTGAGCTGGAACGGGCAGCCTGTTCTAATGGGATGTTTCTGAAAGTGCAGTTTGGAGATGGGGGGACAGAGTCTCTTTCATACACCCACAGCAGGCACCAAAGCAGCACCAACATACATACAGTTCCTCAGGGCACCAGTGGCAGCCACGTCCCACAGTGGCCAAAGGATCTGGTTTAGGTGAGCCCATGGCTGCTATCTCAGCACGTTGTGCTGCTTGACACCCAGTCACAGAGAAAAGAGGCCATCAGCACTGAAAGGAGAACGTGGTCATGCCCCCTCCTACACAATCCTCAATTTCCTGACTGTGGCACCATATGCCAGAGAAGAAAACCCTCCAGGGCTGAAGGCTGCTCCCTGAGTTGGGCTCCCCCACTGTGGGCAGCTCCAGGGAACCAGCCACTTGGCTTCCTGGACTGGAGGCAGCTGCAGGCAGAAGGAGTCACCACCTTCCCATTCTGCTTCCAAAGGAAATTTATAAATTAAAGTCCAATTTGCTAAACCTTTAGGTAAGCAACTGTTTCTGCATAAACACATACTGGTTTGTGGGCTGTGTTTTACATGGCAAGCTGCAAATCTGACTGACTTCAAAATCACAGTGTATACAACTAAAGCAGGGAGCAAACAGAGGCACATTTTAAAATGGCACGGATTTAAGCAGCCTGACTCATGATCTCTGAATGGAGATGGAAAATAATGATTATCCTAAACTAACACATAAAAATTGTGCATGCAAAGTATGAGCACAAAATGCAGTCAGAGAGCTTCACTTCTCAGTGAGAAAGAGCACGTAGCTGGCTTAGCTAAAATTATTCCTCAAGTAAAATAAAGTCAAAGACTTTAACACCTTTCTGAGGATGGGGTCAATATGTGGAATATATTGCAAGATGAGCTCAAACTGCCACTTCCCCCTGTCATTTAATATGCCACAGCATTTGTGGAAAAATCCAAAAGCTCTTTTAGGCCTCTTAGCTAATAAATGGATTGCTAGGCAAGTGTTAGCATTGTTAATAAATCCTTGTAGCATTCTGTATTTGGTGTCAGCAGAAAGTCTTCGTCCCTTCCACCCCTGAACACATACCTATTTAGTAAGGGCAGAAGGACCTGCCTACGTGGCTTTATTTTCTGCTTGCTGGGAACACCCAAGCCCAAAAACAGGTGGAAAGTTTCAGGGCATCTGTTCTACTTCTGAGGTCAGCAGTAAGGAGCAAAGAGCTGCAGGTGACCAGTCCTGGCTGATTCAAGCTCTGGAAGAGAAGGAGACAACGTCATTGATAGTGGCAGGTTAAATCCAGACAGCTTTCCATCCAGAGATATCTTACAACATAACAAAAGACTAGCAAGAGCCAGAGATCGCACCCAAGGCTAGGATGGATGACCATCCATACAAGTAGGGATTATTCTCTGCCCTATTCAGGGCTGCATCCCTAGCCCTCAGGCACCAGGGTACCCAGTGGGAAGGGCTGAGCCCTTCTCAGTCATCCCTGCTGGCGCCATTCCAATTTGTCTGAAGACACTTAAATATTCATCGAGAGCGAGACTGCGTCTCGCCGGGCACACAGGCTGCTCTCCAGGGAGACAGGACACCTGCCTTCTCCACTCCCTGCTCCATCAAATCATTAATTATTTAAAATAAGAGGAAAGAGCAAGAAAAACTCTCCGCAGCAGACACGCTCGTAGCCTGCTGTTCACAGCACTCTCTGGGGTCTGGTGGAGACCAGGGTTTGCAGCTCCCCTCCGGCAGAAGCAAGGATCAAACCCGGCTTTGCCCCTTCCTAGGGGAGGATGCTCTACACGCTGAGCTGTTGTACAAAAGAAGGGCTTCCCCTTTATCCAGACAGACCTTATGTTTGCTTGTCCTACCAGAAAGACTATCCTTTTTTAAAATTCAGTTTGAATAAATCAAAACACAAATCCCAAGTTCTGAAACCAGCAGCTGGCCACAGAAACACCCCCCACCCCCAGGTCTGTATTTGCTCAAGAGCTCAGGGTTCACCTCCCCAGTTGACCAAGCCCTGCTTGTGGTCCCTGCAGCAGATCTTGGCTACAGAGACCCTCAGCAGTGGGTTTCCATGAGATTGACCTGTCCTGCTGCTCCTTGCCCTGAAGATATTTCTGGTGTAACTGTGCTCACAGGGGGACATCTCTGAAGTAACAGAGGGTCTCCACAGATTCAGAGATATTAGGGGTTGGAAGGGACCTAGAAGATCATCTAGTCCAACCTCCCTGCCTGAGCTGGATCACCTAGACACTGCCTGCCTCCCCACATCTCCCACCACTGGGGTATCTCTCACAGGAGCAGCACAGATCCAAAGAAGGGTCCACAGGACAAGGATGTCCCCCCAAACTGGCTGAAGCCCGGGGAACAGACCCAATTACACCCTGGAGTTCATTGCTCACTGCAGCAACCGTGGCAGGTGAACAGCACTGGCACCCTCATGTGGCCGCTGGGATCGGTGCTGGCAGCTAAAACCCGGGTACAGCGAGGCTGGGGGGACTGGGAGAGTCCTGCTGAGGAGGAGAGACAGACCCATGGCAAGGACCAAGTCTGACCTAGGTCTGTAGGCCAGTGTGGTACAGAGAGGGATGCAAAGCTGGTGCTGCAGGGACTAAGGAGAGAAACTAGAGGAGCTTGAAGTGTTCTTGCAAGGTCACAGAATCCCAGCATGGTGAGGGTTGGAAGGGACCTCTAGAGATCATCATCCAACCCTCCTGCTCCAGTGGGGTCACCCAGAGCAGGGTGCCCAGGATCAGTGTCCAGGGGCTTGGAATCTCTCCAGAGAAGGAGACTCCACCACCTCTGTGGGCAGCCTGGGACAGGCTCTGACACCCTCACAGCAAAATTTTTCCTCTTGTTCAGATGTAACCTCTGGGGTTCCAGTTTGTGCTCGTTGCCCCTTGTCCTGTTATTGGAGACAGACAACGCAGACAGTAGATTTTTGTAATTTTTTTTTTTCCTGTTTTGGATCTTTTTTTTTTTCCCTGCCTACCTCAGGTTCTCCCCCAACCTCAGCTCAGCTGTCGCCTGGCTCCTTCCTCCTCATACTATCAAAAATGGAAAAGCAAATAAAAGACAAAACCAGCCCCAGATGCTGAAATTGGAGAATAAGTGAAAACTCTTTGAGTGAAGATCACTTTTAACCCCCTCCAGCACCCGCTGCCGTGCTGTGTGTGGCAGGAGAGCACTTCATCCCCTGGAAAGACCAAAAAAACCACACACCCACCTCGAGTTTCCCACAGAAAAAGAATTCGTTTTCCTCCCAAATTGGCTTGGAAACCAAATTAAACCATCCACAGCTAAGCGCGCTGAGGCAAAGGGTGGCACCGGCCTCAGCAATGGCCCCTGACCGCAATGGCGGTAGCTGCGTTTTCCCCCTCGGCCCATCCCAAAGAGCGCGAAAACACCGTATTTCTGCTGGAAAAAAAACCAAACAAACATTAAAAGGCCGAATTTTATTTTATTTCCCTTTAAATTTCAATGAAAGCCGCGCTCTGCGGTGGTGGGGCGGCGACTGTCAGCGAGCGAGCCCGCCCTAAGGAGGGTCGGGCCGGGCCGCTCAGCCCGCCCTGAGGCGGTCGCGGTGGGCCGGGGTCGGCGGGGTAGAGATATGGGGGACAACCTGGCCTCGGAGGACGACAGCCGTGAGTTGAGGGGGACCGAGGCCCCGGAGGGACGAGGGGCTGCGGGCCGTGAGGGGGGATTGGTGAGGCGGGACAAGGCGGGCGCGGCGCCGGCCTCCCGCGGCCCCCGTGCTGGGGCTTTGGGGCAGGGCGGAGATGCTTTGAAGAGTAACAAGAATAAAATCGGTATATAACGTACGCGGGGATCGAGGCTGCTTTTTTTTTTTTTTTGCTCCAAAGCATTCTATATCATTAAGATGCTGCATAGAACACCGATACCCTTCCACTTGAGTGTTTTCACCCCATTTACTGACCAGTCCCCGGCCGTATTGAGTGGTCTTTGTGTCCCGCAGCCGTAGGCAGAGCCCCGCAGACAGTTTCACTGCGTTTCTTTGCGCGCCTTTCACCTCTTTTTCTTTCAAATCTCTTGCATAATGAGCTGCCTTGAGTTTGGTGCATTGCACTGAGAGTAAAAAACTAAATTCATAATAGCGTAAGGTATGAAATACCCTGGAACGTCAGCTTGAAAGAGAAGGAAAATCTGCTGAGTATCTCCCGTTGGGCAGGAGCATTCCCTGCTGAGGGCATTGACATTCACCTGCTCTCTTTGCCACTGTGATCACCAATTAGGAAACAGCCTGTTGTGGTTTCCCATGTGTTGCTGAAAATCAATACATTGAAGCTTTGACTGCCTTGGCAATGTGAGGTTTGTTACTGCATCTTTACAGGTAAAGAGTAAGTCAAGGGGTGGTTTGGCCTCGATGCTTTGGGAGATCATAAAATTCAAGATGCTGTTTCTGTCACCTGGAGAGCAGGGGCAGCAACAGCTGCTGGACTGAAATGTAAGGTTTATTCCCTGGAACTCAGATAAATGTTTACAAGAAGGTAGCAGGTCTGTAGCCACTGTTGCTAATAATTAACATTATCTCCATGGGTTTTTCCCAAGTGCTCCTGATATTTCCTCTCCAATGAAGGGTCCATGGGGGTGTGGAAATGTAGCCCTGTTAATACACCTGACCAGATGAGAATGGGGTCTCAATATACAGGTGTAGAAAATCCTCTCCCTCCAGAAATCAGTGTCTAAATTGTGTTGCCTTCACTGCAGCAGCAGCTCCAATGCTCTCAAACTAATTGTATTAATATTTGTGTATTTGCATTTTTCTTGAGCTAAATGTTTTTGTTTGAATGTGAAAGGATCAGAAATTGGAGGATGAGGTTATATCTCTGTTGCCCTAAGAATCCCCAGTAGGGGTGCTTTCCTTCTCTGCCTTCAAGAGAGGAATAGGGCAGTGCTATTGAGACAGCAAATCTCTTATCTCCTTGGTGTGGTAGAACTGGAACAGTGATATGTTTGGATGCTTCTTGTATGGCACATGGTTAGTGTCTAGTTAATACAAGCTGAAGTTGCATTAAGCTCCTGCTACCCTCAAACTGCAGAAATGTAGAAGAGATCAGAGCATCTGAGAGAGCTCTCCAGAAGAATGTGACAGGCTGAGGGTCTTACTCAAGCTCTTCTGGAAAGAATTTCCCAAAAGCACTAGAACAGAGACCAAGTCCAACAAAAACTGACACCAGCCTTGCCAAAAAACCTTGAGAGCCTCCCTGTGGGGACCAGAGTCACAGCCTGGCTCTTGCTTCTTGGCAGGGAGGGGTTTTTTTTGATCAAGGAGATTACTGGGGTAAGGCCTAGCTGGGAGAGTAAACACCCTTAAATTGTGCCTAATTGGGCAGGACAAGTAAATTATGTGGTAAATTATGCACAGAACTGCCAGGGTCTATTAAGAACTCATCAGTAATCACAGGCCAGGTTAGCACTTTTGTGCTGCTTGGCTGATTCAGGTTGCCTGGAGGGGGACAACAGGACCATATGTAAAGACCTCCTTGTAGAGCAGCAGGGTATAAGTGGAGGGATGGAGGAAAGGGTCTGGGTCAGCTGACTGAGCCCTCATACCAGCTCTGGGCCTTGAGGATGCCCAGAGGACATGGACCTTATGGATCAAAAGGTTTTGGAGCTGGAGCAAGCCCATGCAGAGAAAAGACTGAATTGGAAGAGCACAGATGGGGCTCAGGGTTACTCAGGGATGGGGAGATAGTGGGAGAGGACAAATCCAGCAAACAACATCTCTGGGGCTGGGATTCTTGCTGGAAGAATCTTTCGCAGTCAGTCTTAAAGCTGCTGGGACCAGTGTGATAAAGGTTTGCTGGGGCATGTTGCCTCATGCTCATTGCCAGCACTGTTTTAATGCCCACTCTTCTGTTTTAATGCCTGCTCTTCTGTCTCTGCTGCAGTGCTTCACTCTGAGAAGGAGTTCCATGATGCAGCAAAGAGGAATGACACAGCCAGGATGGAGGAGCTCATCAGGAGAGGGGTTGACATCAAAGCCAAAAACAATGTAAGTCCAGGGTTTTTCCACCTCTCAGCTGCAGGAAGTTCTGAGGGTTCAGAACTGCAGTTCCTTAATGTCACTCTTCTCATTAGGATTTGGTTAAAGCTTTAAAACACACTGCCCAGTGCTAAATGGGGCCTGTGGCAACCAGGCAGCTTCACAACCCACTGAAACCCACAGCACTGTCATGCTGCCCAGACTGGAGAGTTGCAGGCACTGAGGAAGGGTGACAAATAGTTTCCCCTTGCAACCTGTGTGCCAAATACTCGTGACTGCAATGAAAGGCTTTGATTTTGCTATCTCTCTATACCAGGGCTGTGGGACTAGCTCAGTTCCTGGTGCAGGTCTCCCCTTGTTGACCAGCAGGTTCCTGGAAATAGGGGTTTGCACCCATCCCTGCTGTTTCAGTCCATCTGTCCATGCTCAGCAGTTTGTCATTCCCATGCTGTTGTTACAGTCCAGAACTGCTGTGTCTGAAGGTGTTGAGCTCCTGTCTGCCTGACAGCAGAGCAAAGAGGCAGAGGGCTGTGTCCAAAGAAGACTCTGCACAGTGTGACATATTCTGGCTCCATGGATGGCAAAGGCAGTTTTGGCCTTCAGGAAGGCTGGTGGATACCCACTCTGTATTCATCAGCCTCCCCCTCTTCTTCCTTCCCCTCCAGACAGAGCGGGCTGCCCTGCACTGGGCTGCAGGAGCTGGGAGTGTGGACGCTGTGCGGCTGCTCCTGGATCACGACGTCCCAGTAGATGACAAAGACAGTGTACGAAGGCGACTCCCCTCGTGTGTCCTGCAGATGTGGTCTGTGTTGGGGGGGAGCACAGGGGACTGGGTGCTGGGCTGGCAGTTACAGCTCGTGCCTTTGCCCTGGGTGGGTGGCACAAGGCATTGCAGTGCTTGGGAAGCTGTGGTCTCCCTGCTGAGGCAGGTCCAGCACCTTTCTGGAGCAAGCCTTGTTTCCAGAGGTGTCTGTCCTTTATCTTTTGGCCTTTTCCTTGCACAGTGACTGGGAAGTAGGCTGGTAGAATGAGGTTTTCTATATAGCATGGGGATTCTTGGCTGCTTCTGGGTGGTGTTTGAGCTTTCAGGAAGGTGGTGACAGCCACTGCACTCTCTCACCTATAACAACCAGTTAATAGGTGCCATTGCCCTAGGAAGTTGCAGTTGAGAGGCAGATCTCTGCTCAGCTGCTGCGACCATCTGTGGCAGGAATAATAGTAATTGCAGAAAGCAGGGCTAAAAAAAGCCCAGAGAGAAACAAAACTACTTGGGAAGCTTTGTGAAGCTAGAGGGACAGGCTCCCTCCAGGGTGGGGATGGTGGTGGCTGCAGTTTAACTCTATCTCTCTTCTTTTCCATCCAGTTTGGAATGAATGCACTTCTCCTGTCAGCCTGGTTTGGCCACCTCCGTGTCCTGCAGATCCTCGTCAATGCTGGGGCCAAGACAGACAGTGTCAACAGGGTGAGAGTCTCCCTGTCTGGGTCCATCATGCAGCTCTAGATGGTATAGGGGGGCAGAGGGAGGTGCAGGGAGGTATGGAATGGGTCTTTGCTGACAGGAACAGGTCAGGAGACCATCCTGCAGTCTTGGACTTGTTAAATGAGCAGCCCTTGATCTCCTCTCCAGAATGGCAGGAATTTGCTCCACTGTGCAGCTCAAAGGGGACACATCCAGGTGATGGAGTTCATCATGGAGGACTTGGAGGACATGTGTGTGGATAAGACAGACAAGGTAAGAAGTTTTTTTCTGCTTTATTTCACAAGATCTGATCTTGATCTGCTGAGCTTAGTAGGAATGTTGCCCTTGATCTTGGAAAGAGGCTCAGATGCTACTCCCGTCAGACCTCCTGCAGAGTGGGGCTTAGTGGTGATGGGAATTCTGTCTCTGGTCAAGCTTCAGTGGCCAGGGCTTCCCAATGTAGCTTTTTGCAGAATAAATTCAGGAATTGTAGTGTCCTCCTTTCCTGCAGCTGATGCTCTAGAGTGTATTGTCAGTAAATACCAACCAAGGGTAACCCTCCCCCAGTGTGTTCCAGCATGGTCTGTTCCTGAAGACAGCATAAGAACACACAGGAGCCTGTGCACTCTGTTCTGCTCTGTGGCCTTCACAGGTCCAAGAGTGATCCTCACTCTGACACTTGTGGAGTTCAATGAAGCAACAAGAGATCTGCCTTTCCCCAGAAGGGGTTCTGACTCAGTAACTGGAGGCTCAGATAGTAATTCCACTTTTTATCCATAGTTGCTTTTATTAAACTATTATTCTCTATTTATATTAAATAAACACAAAAAGATGTCTTTTCCAGTGTTTGGTGAGACCAAAGTTCTTGGAGTTATTAGCCTCTGTGAGCAGTTCTGTTCACCCTGTTTTGTTTGGGTGATCCCAAACATAAAGCAGAATAAAATTAACAAAAAATGACTATTTTTGAAGTGCAGCAGTTTCCCCTTCTTTGGGCTGGGTTATCTCCCAAGGCATTATTATATTGCTTGAGCAGATGAACTAATCTTGGTCATTCTGAGCCTTTTTTGGACTGTTTTTGTTTTCCTTTCAAAGATGGACAGGACAGCATTTCACCTGGCTGCAGAGTATGGGCAGGTGGAGGTGGTGGAGCTCCTGATTCAGCTGGGCTGTTCCCACAGTGCCAAAGACAAGGTAGGGACATAAAACCACTCATGGAAGAGGTAAAGTCCAAGTATTAGAGGATGTGGAAGTCAGGGATCAGGATGCCAAATGAAGCTCATGCAGGCAAGTTGTCAGCAGTTCTATGATTGGGGTACATCAGGGCTTTTCTTCCCTCTCCACCAGCCAGACCTCAGGCCATGCTGGATTTCTCTCCAGGACTTTGCAGACATGATACACAGCCAGCCTGGTGGAACACACTCCAGTTTAAAGCACCTGAGTTTTTTCCCTCCCTGCTGCACCTATTAGAAGATGGTGCTGCAGGTTACAGTCTCCTTTTCAGTGGTGCTTCCAGGGTGAGAGGTCGTGGTGCAGGAACACTGTGTCCTGTGATATGTGCAAAGTGATGTTTACTTGCAGGAAGAAAACACAGCAATGCATTTAGCTGCTAAAAATGGACACATCTCTGTGCTGCAGAAGATCATAGACGTTGGAGTGGGCCTTGATGAAAAGAACTTAGTGAGTACTGTTAAATGAAATGAAAACTGCATTGGTTTCCCCCTCTCCCTCCCTAGAAATACCCTCTTGCCACAGCCACGAGGCCATGTAGTCAGTGTTGACAGGAGAGCTGATTTTATCTAAAGCCTACGTGTGCAAATTTGTAGGTCACACTTGCCAGATACCAGTGAAAGGCAACATCCTTCTTGGACCAATATCCAACTCTGAAGTGTTGCCTTTTCTTCCTGCTGTATCTGTTCACCTACCTTATCACTCCATTTAATCTCCCTTTTTCTCCCTGACCCCTTTACATTCAAGTGCCTAAATGGTTATTGAGTGTGTTTTAAACTAAACTTCACTGTGTTTTATAGTATTGACTTAGTTACTGAACATATGGACCTTCTGTTTGAGATCTGCCTTTGATGGACCTGCTTTGGAAAATTAGGTGGCTGGAACACAGTTAATGATTCAGATAGCAAATATTGGCTTAGCAACACTGTTATTTATTTCAGGGCACACTCCCAATTAAGTCTATCAGCCATTTTTTTTTTAAGTCTTACTTGGTTACTGTCATTGAAAAGTGTATTTGATTGTGATTAAGATCTGAAAGAAAGGGGAAAATACCTTCTGTGGTAACTGGTAGCATTTGTCTTCCCTCAGATGAGCTGCCTTTTGTGTGAAGAGAATAATAAACCCAGATTAAATCACTTACTTAGGAATTCTGCTTGTTTCTGATTTCTTCTAAAAAAATGAGCAGCAGTCCCCAGAGAGGAGAACCAGTGGTTGAGGGCCACAGGTTTTCAGTTCTGCCATATGGCTGTCTCTGGGATACTCCAGGAAAATGGTGTATCATTGCTCATGTGAAATCCTTTGTTGTTTGCTAATGGGCTGAGGGGGAGAAAAGCAATTAATCACCATGTCTGTCTTGTAGCCCGTGGGCCAGCTCTTTCCAGTGGCATAACTGATACATCTCTGGCAGATAATCTGTGTCTTTTACTTTCCTAACAATCACTTGGAGATCCCTGGCCCTCAAAATTGGTATTTTAACATGTAGTGGATTCAGAAGATGAGGTTAAGACTTGTTCATTCCACTGCTCTGTCTTGGCCTCTACAGAAATGTTGCTTGTCTCCTCTTTTGCCTTGACCAGGAAGGACTTACAGCTCTGCACTTGGCTGCTGATGGGGGTCACAGTGACTGTGTGAAGCTGCTCTTGGAAGCAGGGGCTGATGTCAATGCCCAAACCCAGGTTAGCTCCGTGGAGGTGATTCCATTTCCAGACACCACTTAGGGGATTTTTGTCCATCCTTGTGGCCCCTTAGGGAGGATCCCCATTATGGGGTGAGGCCATGTGAAGCCCAGCACTTCAGCAGCAGTGCAGGGACATCAGATTAGATGATCCTGCTCAGGCAGGGGGGTTGGACTAGATGATCTTCTAGGTCCCTTCCAGCCCCTAATTTCTGTGATTCTGTGATTCTGTGATCAGAGGAAAGTACACGTGTGCTTTTGATGGGTGAAGCTCCCTGGGACTGGTTTGGCTGTGGAGACAATCTCTGTGAATTTGTCAGTATGGGGCCATGAGGCTCCTGTGGGAGGAAAGTGGGGAGGTCTCTGGACAGCCTGTAATAACTGCAGCCTCTGAGAAGAAGCCCTGACTAATACTTACCTTTTCTGACCTGCCTCTCAGAAGAAGATGAGCTGCCTTCATTATGCAGCACAGCATGGCTATGAGGAGATAGCCAGGATCCTTCTGGANGGGGGTTGGACTAGATGATCTTCTAGGTCCCTTCCAGCCCCTAATTTCTGTGATTCTGTGATTCTGTGATCAGAGGAAAGTACACGTGTGCTTTTGATGGGTGAAGCTCCCTGGGACTGGTTTGGCTGTGGAGACAATCTCTGTGAATTTGTCAGTATGGGGCCATGAGGCTCCTGTGGGAGGAAAGTGGGGAGGTCTCTGGACAGCCTGTAATAACTGCAGCCTCTGAGAAGAAGCCCTGACTAATACTTACCTTTTCTGACCTGCCTCTCAGAAGAAGATGAGCTGCCTTCATTATGCAGCACAGCATGGCTATGAGGAGATAGCCAGGATCCTTCTGGATGCAGGAATCCACCCAGATGCTCTTAATCATGTAAGTACTGCTCCACACTCTCATCCCTTACTAAAAGGCTGTTAAAGACCACAAATAACTGTGCAAGAACCAGTGCTGCCATGGAGTCTGTGCCTATCAGGCACTATCCCCAGTCCAGGCTGGCAACTGGGTTAGCATAAGACATGCTGGGCACAGTGTGGTCTTTTCAGTGTCATGAGCTAAGCTCTTCCTAAGTGCAGGGTCTTCTTTCCACAGCAAAATGCCTCAGCAACACACATTGCAGTCCTGCAGAACTTCCCAGCCATGGTGAAGCTCTTCATTGAGGCAGAGTGTGACCTTGACATTCCAGATAATGTAAGACTGCAGCTCCTTTGTCCTGAAATGTGAACCAGTTTTGTGGGGCATTTGATTACCTTGGGGGCAGGATTAAAGGATGCTTTAAAATGGGGAAAAGCCAGAAGGAAACATGAAAGCTTTTAAGTGATTCTAAGTGTTGCAGGAAGTTATCTCTTGATGGCTTTCAGCAAGTGGGCTGTGAATGGGAGGCAAGTCTGGAGGCAGCTGGTTGTCTCACCAAAGTGCACTTTGGTGAACGAGGGGCTTTGTGGAGCTTGTTTGTAATGTTTGGGTTAATGTTGATTTTTGTAGGGAAGTTCTCTCCTGCTGATGCCATAACACTGCCACACTTTGTTTGGTTTTCATTGTTTCCAATACCCAGTCCCAAGGTACATACAGTTTACAGAGCATACACATCCACCTGGAATTGCCCAGCAGTTGGCACAGGTCCTTTTCTGCCTTGGCCAAACTATCTGCCTACAGAAATTGTTTAAATAACAGGAAATCATGTAGTCCTATCAGTGCCCCTAGGGAGCTTAAATGCAACTGAAGAGTTTGTTCTATAGACTGAGATGTTATTGGGGAGCCTTCCCAGTGCTGGTGCTGGGACAAGCTAGTTCTACTGAGGCTGAGGAACCCAACTCTAAGGTAGGAGGGTGTTTGAGCCTCAGTTTAAAAAGGAGTAGAGGGGAAAGGAAAGGAGGGCAGAGCTGGCAGCTTTCTTGCAGCACTTCCTCCTGCTATTGGCCTGTCCTATCCTTGAGCCTGACATGTATCCCTGTCTGACATGCAGCTCTTTTCCCCTCCTGCAGAGGCAGCAGACCTCGCTGCATATCGCTGCGGAGCACGGCAGGCAGGACATTGCCGAGATGATTCTCATAGCAGGAGTCAACCTGAAGCTAACAGACAAGGTAAATGTCTCTGTGGGTTGAGTAGATTCCGTGAGGGTATGGAGGGAAAATAAGGATGGTCTTTGCCACTGTGATTCATACTTTTCAAGGGAGGCTTGTAATAAAATGAAAATTTGGATGTTAAAGTCTTGAAACACTGCTGAGTAGGTTATTTGGATGTATTTTCCAGGATAATGGTTCTTAGGAAGGTAGAAAACAGTTCATACAATGAGCAAATTTCTTTTCAGAGTTATTCTAGCTCCTTTTAATTCTCCTTGTGTTATCATGCACATGACTATCAATGCTGTTATCAAATAATGAGAACTCAAGAATTGCAGCATACATTTTAACAGCTTAAAAGTATCTGGTTGGTAGAGATCTGGCCCTGGTGTCCAGTCTTTTGCCCTCTAAAGCAACAAAAGAAGCTCTAGAGGAATTGGGCAAGTTGCATCCAGCCTGAAAGCGTGGGATGTGCTGAGAAAATGCTGAGGGGGGCTTGGGCAGAGCTGAAAATAAGCATCTGTCACTCATGGTGGGTTAGAGCTCCTCCAGACTGGGAGCCTGGCTGAGAGCACCTTCAGCTGCAGCAGATATTTTCCACCTTCCAATGGGCTGTGGAACCACAAGGAGACATGGCACAGCTTTGCTTTTCTCTGTGAAGCTGGGAGATGTTGCAGAGCCTGGAAAATGGCTCCCCATACTCAATAGCTTGAAAGCAGCTCTCATTTGAGGTGCTCACAGGTGGGGAGTAGGAGTCCTTCCCCCTGGCTTGGGTGCATTGCTCAAGAGGCCATGCTGCCTGCTGCTGCCTGCTGGCCGTGGAGGTGAGGAATGCAAGGTCTTTGCCTGCTCACTTCCCCACTTCTGATTTCAGCAAGGGAAAACCTCTCTGGATGTTGCTGCCCGAGGCAATCACATCAACCTGGCAGACATGATTATCAAAGCTGATCGTTTTTACAAATGGGAAAAGGTGAGCAGCTGACACCACCATCCCCTGCACTTCCCAGGGCAGCTGTAGCCACGTCCTCTCCACTCAGAAACCACATTACCAGCTGCCACAAGGAAAGGAAATACAGGACATCCTGTGACAGCCTGATCTCTACTTTAATCACCTTACTTAAGAGAAACAAAAGCCCTCACCATGCCAACACCATCTCCTCAAGTCTTTCTTAATTTCAAAGAACCTCTGTTGTTAAAAACCATGGGGGTTTCCAAAGGTTCTTTGCAGTCATTCCCAAAACCCTGTGGGGTGGCATCAGTTTCTTTTCCCAGAAGGAGAAACTGAAGCACTGAGCAGAAAAATACTTGGCCCAAGGTCAACAAATGGGATGTGGGGCCTTTTTTGATAGTGGAAGGAAGATGTGGTACTGAGGGACAGGGGTTAGCACTGACCTGGCAGTGTTGGGTTAGTGGTTGGACTCGATGAGCTTGAAGGTCTTTTCCAGCCAAAACCATTTGAGGATTCTGATTGGTTCTGTGATCAGTTCACAACCAACTTCCCTCTCAGAATTCCTGCAGCTGGGGCTGTCCCTCTTGTGTTTCCCAGTGTATCCCAGCAATCTCTCTCCTCCCACCACCCCATGGTGCAAGACACAATCACCAGTGTGCCCAAAGCAGTCTGAGCAAGGGCTGTGCTGAAAGTAGAGCCAGACACCACATCTCTGTGTCATCCTAAGACTCTGCACATCCTCCCATACTGGGAAAGACAGGGTGTGGGAGACTGCAGAACAACAGGTATGTCTTCAGTGTCCTTATTCTGACTTTGTAGGACAATCTGAACAGTGACTCTGACTCCTGGGTGGCAAAGCACTTGAGCTTCAAGCAAGACCACAGGCTGGAGACGCAGCACATCCGCTCGGTCATGTGGAGATTAGCCACAAAGTACCTCAAACCTGGGGAATGGAAGAAGCTGGCACATCACTGGAAATTCACTGATGCCCACATTAGGGCCATCGAGCAACAATGGACAGGTATAAACCACTCCACAGGGGTTTTCTTTCCTTCCTCTGGACTGTGTTTCTGTAAGTCTGCAGTAATAGCGAAGCACAAAGAGAAGCAGTTGGCTTGTTTGAAACAACCCAAAAATGAGGTTTAAAATCCTGGATTTAATGAGTGTGGAGGTCACACTGGCATTTATCTACAAGAAATAGGGGTTAATGCTCCATTGCTCACTCTTTCTGAGGCACTTGACAGATCTGTGAGTTCTTGCTACAGTTCTTGTTCTTTAGGACAGAAGAAACAGATTTTATTCTTTTTATTCTTTATTTCTTTTTTTTCTGTTAAGGAGCTGAACCAAGAAAGCAGTGAGGTCCCATTTAGAATTTAAGAGATGCCTTAGCAGAAGCAGGTTCAGAGTCCCAGGAACAGTTCACCACTGTCTGGAGTACTCTAGAACCTCCTGTAGTTTGCACAGTGTGAGGAGCAAGGGGCTCAGCTATGTGCTGAAGGCAGAACTTCTGCATTGCCCTGACATAGTCTGACAAACCCAGGCTCATTTTTGGCCACTCCATTAAGCTTCAGGTGAATCTAGCTGTGGCACCACAACCAGAAATTTAAGCTGGAGTTGAGAGTCTAGTACAACCTGAAAAGGAGGGAGGGGTGTCCAAACCCCCCCCGTTCAGCAGCTGGGCTCAGGCAGGGCCTTGCTCTGTGAAATGCAGGATTTCATTTGTGATTTTGTCTCCCAGGCACTAAAAGCTACAGGGAGCATGGCCACAGACTGTTGCTTATCTGGCTCCACGGCATGATCACAGCAGGAGAAAATCCAATCAAGGGATTGTATGAAGGCCTGGTGGGGATTGGAAGAAGAGATTTAGCAGGTAATACTTTTTTCTTCCTTCAGACAACACAGGGAGCACTGTCTGCATTCTGTGGTTAACACAACACATACAGGGAAAAACTTCAAGTGAAGCCAGTTCAGAGAAGCTGGAAGCCAAGCCCTACCCCTTCCTACCATTACATGATTTATTTATCTTCCTTTTATTGTGATAAATGAACACATCCTGCCCCAGCTTTCCTACTTTCTGTACAGCAGAACCTCCTCTCTCATTACAGAAAGCATTAGGAAAAAAGCAAATGCAGACTCCACCTCCCCTCGGAAGTGCACAGCAATGTAAATCCCAGCCAGGCAGGGCTGGTTCCTGCAGCTGGGACACCCTCACCTTGTCTGAGAGCTGCAGCAGAAACACCAGCTCTGCTGCTCCTCAGAAGGCAGCTGCAACTCAAGGGCTTCTTGCCATCAACAGCTTCGTTCCTGGGCTGAAAGCAGAAGGGTGTCAGCCAACACCAACTGGCTGCGCTGTCTCTTCAGGCAGAGACTTGGATCAGCTCTTGTTCAGCAGGTGAGCCTCCCTTGTCAAACTGTATCAGGAAGTGCTGTTCTACTGTCACTTGTTTACATCTCATTTTAGTATTTAAATTGTTGTCATTTTGTATGTTAAAAGCCTTTATTTGCAGAAATGTTCTTTACTTATGTTTTTTTTTAATCACTTGTCTTAGATGTGCTCAGAACTTCCCTGTTAAGTTGGGAATTTAAAAAGAGAATTCAAGACTCTACTCAATACCTTAAGAAGGGTTGTGAACCTTTGACTCTTAACAAAAAGCTTAGAAAAAAGTTTAGACTGTTAATAAATGTACATTAACATACATGTACTGCTTATACATCAAAGAACTTTAATCCTTAGGTTACTTTTCAAGCTGTGTAAGAGAAAAAAAAAGTCAGTGGTTATCTACACAAGGACATAATGGTCTTAAACACCCATTTGTCATCTAATACTTTGTATTTATTTTTTACAGTGTTTCAAGGGGAAATATAATGTCTGTATTTCAATAAATCCAGATATTACCCTTAAATTTGCAAGCTACGTCTCACTAATTTTTTAAAAACACTACATCATTCTTACTTGGAGCTAAATTAGTGCAAACTGGTAATTCAAGCTTGATGTGAACTCCAGCAGAAGAGGCTGTTTTTTAATTCTAGAGGTGCCCTGAGGTCAAAACAAGAGACCCTTCCTGAAATTGAAGTTTTATTGAAAACCATTTTTAAACAGCAAGAGAGTTAAAAATTCAAACGCTTGATTTCCAATAGAAACTAACTCACAACACAACATGTGAAGCAAATAAGTGATGGTAGCATTGGCACTTCAACATCTTTTAAACCAAATATTCAACCAAAATAGATGTCAGCTTCTAGGTACACCATCTGCACGTGGCAATATCTAACAGCTGAGTGAAAAATATAAAAAGAAATCTTGTTCTGCTTAAGAATACAAGAGTGAGGACTTTGGTAGCAAAAATGTCTTTGTTTTTAAAACTGGAGTCTTCAAAGAGCTTCCTTGAATTCAAAGACTAAAAGTTACACTGACTTATCCCATCACACTGCTGGAGGATTCCATCTGTGGGCCATTCACTGACTCTTGATCCTGCTGGAATCACACAGTGATAATCGGCTAACGCAGGGAGAAAGGCAGAGTGGGAACAGTTGATTGTACACAGGAAGACCACGAGACTCATTCCTCATTTTCACCAGTGCTTCAAAACCTACTGTTCTTCTTGCTCACTGCTGCTGTGAAGACTGATCTTCTGGACCTCCAGCTCTTCTGCACTGACCATGGAGGGATTGATGGCTGCGTACCGGGTGCCGTGGAACTGCAGCAAGTGGATCTGTGGGACACAAAATGACACTGAAACAGGCACAGAAGCACAAGGCTTTGGTAAAAGAGAAACATTTTGCCTGAGGAATTTTTGGGAGGATGAAATCACAGCTCTGGAGGACAAAAGTTCAGAGAGGGGGGAGAGGAAATGGGCAGTGGCCAAGACCCCAAAGCCAGCCCTCTATAAAGGCAGCTGCTCCTGCTGTATCAGCCAGAGCAGGTTCAGGAACAAGAGCGAGCCCAGAGGAGTCATCTCCTGCTGCAGTTCCAGCTATATGTGTTAGCAGCTTGGGTTGGAGTGGAGACTCACCTGAATATATAGGTTGACCTCAGCACTCCTGCAGAGATAGGGGAAGTTGCCTCCTGTTTTGAGATGAGCCCTTCTGGCATTAGGGTAAAGCTTATACATTTCTTCTTTTGCTTCAGTGGAAAGTGCGCTTTGGTCGAACACCTACGGAACAAACCACAGTCATGAGTTCTGAACAGAAGAAATCTCTGCTTATTCAATCAGGCTGGATAGATGCTGCTCCTAAAAGCAATTCCCAGCTTTGCTTGCCTTCCCTTTCATTAACACTTCCACAGACACCCTGGGCATCAACAGCTAGAAAGGCAACACTGTGATAGGTGAACACAGGGCTGTGTTACTGCACAGAATATCAAAGGGAACATGAGAGCCACGGGGTTGCCCAGTCAGTACAAGGCTTGTCTAAATAGGAACTCATGTGCTGCAAATACTAAGTTGCTGACAGAATATTCAAGCCCCACCTGCCAGTGGAAGGAAGCTGTTTAAATCAAAGGATTACACTGAGATTAACTTACATCCATAATGGTTACAGGGATGTCTCGAATTTTATGAGGTTCTACGTAGGAGTTCTGGCAGTTGAGAGTAAGTCTTGAAGCGAGCTCGCTCTGGCCCAGACTCTCCAGCTTTCAGCAGAGAGAAACACCAATTAACAACACATTTCACCACAGGAAATTAATGCAATATTAACCATACAGCCAAAGAGAAGCAAGTTTTAAAGGGACACGACTGCACTGCAGATGGGGAGTTCCAAGCTGGTATTACTCTGCATGAGATAAATGCTCAAAACATGTTCTGTTAGTTGTGCCTCCAGAGCACAGCCTGCTGACATACCCCAGCACTTTCTCCTCTTCCACCTCCATTACTTCCTCTCTTGTGACTGACACAAACAGAACTGTTAAGGTCACAGCAGCAGTTAAATTGCTGGGGCTGTGCAGTCAGCACTTGCTAAGAATCAGTTCTTTAACTCCTCCCTTCTGGGTAAGGAAATGAAGCAAGCAACAGAAATACGATGTCCTGCTAAGCAAATCTTCAACAGATTGACATCTCAGTCACAGCACACAGCTACCTACCCTGTCCACCATGAAATCAATCCCATCAGCCATTTCAGGGTCTAGAGGACCAGATGCAAAATTCCCAAGGACAATTTTTTTCAGCATAAAAGCAGGCATCAGCCAAAAGCTAAAACAGAAACAAGATGTAACAGGATTCCAATGTTAGGATGCTTTGTTGTAAGCACACTGACTGTGCTTTAATTAAAAATGAAATGCCAAAGGAGTTTCAGGAGCACACAGGTGGAAAGCCTGGCAGCTAGGTGCTTGAAGTGCTCTGGGAAGCATTAATCTGACATCACAAGGGTGGATTTTAAACATGGTGAACACCACTTTGCTCATTCCAAATAGTTTTGCTATTTGTGTTTTCTACTCAGAGTTGTTAAATCTCACCACACATCCACAGAGGGTCACAGAACAACTCATCTGTCAAATTCCACAATCCCAGTGGTGAAAATCTCCATTCTCCTTGTGGAGTGGCTTTAAAAATCTCAAGTATTCCATCACACACCTCCCTCACCCAGATTAGATCCAGGTTAGACACACATCTGACCAGACCCAGTGTGACATTTCATTGCAAAAAACACCACCAACCACCCAACTGCTTGTCTCTGTCTCCCTTACCTGTTTGCTGTCCATGTCTGATTGAAGATAGAAGTGTCACTAAAGGAATTGCACAGGATCAGAGACTGAACTCTGGGAGATTTGTGTGTGTATTCAGCAAATTTTTGAGCCAGAAAACCTCCCAGAGAAGCTCCAAAAAGGTGAACCTAATTCAAGGAAAAAAAACCAACAAAACAACAAAAACAGAACTTATGACATTTGTGAAATAAGTCACCTCTAAGCACAACATTTAATCACAAAATTCAGTCATCCAAGTTCTACTCTATCCTCACCACCCATTTTTTTTAATAGAATCAAACTCTTCAGCATCCGGTTTTATGTGTGCTAGAAACATGATAAACCCTGGAAAACTGAAGAGTTTCCAGGTCACAGTTCAAATTTAAGTTTGCTTATCAAGCTTAAGAAAAATAAAATTAACATTTCATTTTATTTTCAATAGCTATTCCAATCCAAGATCTTCACTGTGGTGTCCTGGACTACACAAATTAGGAAGGGTAACTTCCACAGGATCTCATCTAAAACCAGTTAATAGAATCATAGAATCTATTGGGTTGGAAGGGACCTCCAAAGGTCATCTAGCCCAACCCCCCCTGCAATAAGCAGGGACATCTCCAATAACCATAACCAATACCATTTAATAAGCCTAGAGCAGCAGCTGAATTTAGGCCAAGCATGACAATTTTCAAGGGTATTCACCTTCAAAAATAAACTAGTTTCAAAAGTTAAATGGCAACACATCAGGCTGTGTTTTTGTGTCATGTTATACAGCTGCTTTTAAATCTGATTCTTTCACACATGAGGGTTTTATTGCAATGATTTTTCTCCATCTCAGACACTCACTTTATCCAGCTGAAGGTGGTCTAGGAGTTTTCTGAATCCATCACAGAACTCAAGGTGATCCCAGTAGACTGGATACTGCAACTAAAACAACAGAAAGTTAGAAGCAGCCTGTCTCTGATCATTACCTCTCAGATTCAAATCACACCAATCCTCACACTAAAGGGTTCCAGACAACAACCTGTCTCTCCTGGACCAGCAGGCTCCTGCTCCTCAGGGTCCCTACAGCCCAAGGATGTGAACATCTCCCTCACTGCAAAAAAATATACAACTGAAAGCACCAGAGAGCACCTTTGCTGAGGAAAGTGCAGCAATTGCTTCATTCTGTCACTGGGGGAGGAGTGGCTGGAATGACTTTTACACAAATCAATCGTTTCAGTTCAGCTCAGGAGCTGGGAAGCCACAAAACAGCACCTGTTTGGATTTTTAAGCAGAGACTTGCACTTGCAGCTGCACAAAGAACCAGGTTATCCACACTCCCTAAGGACAGAAACCTTGAACCCTCACACTTGCATCCTGGCTTGGATCAGCACTAGTGTGGCCAGCAGGAGCAGGGCAGGGACTGTCCCCCCTGTCCTGGACATCAGGGAGACCACACCTCAAATGGAGTCCCTGTGATCCCTGGAGGGGTTTCCAAGCCATGGAGATGTGGTGTGAGGGACATGAGTCAGTGGTGCCTTGGCAGTGCTGAGTTAATAGTTTGGACATGAACCTGAAGGTCTCATCCAAACAGAAAAATTCTATGATCTTCACCATCCAACCTCTGATTCAAGCAACACCCACAAGTACATGAACTTTGGCAGGGGACTGAGAATACTCACAGCAATAACTCTGTAGCCCCATCCAGTCAGTGCCAAAATCTGCTGGAAAAACACATCTGCAGTTCCACTTACAGGAGGGAGAAATATCAGTGGGCACCGAATGCCCCTCGGTCCCGCATCGTACAGCGACCAGACTTTGCTGTCATCATCATCCACTATTATCTGCAGAGGAGGGGAGAAGAAATGCACAAGACAAATGAGTTTCTCCCACATCATTTCTGTTGTCTGGTAAGTATTAGCATACTCAAGACACCTTTCAACAAGACAATTTTTTCTTACTCTTCAAAACAGCTTTTTTCTCTAAGGCTGTTTCCTAACTGGAATGACATTGTTTGTGTGGGTACAGCTGGAGCACAACTGTGGCCAGGCACTGTCAGGCCAAATGCTCTCTGTGTCTTGACGTAAGCTGGATAACAAACACCTCAGGAAAGGAGCCTCCAAGGTGCTGTGGCCCAGCAGAGACCCAGGAGGTCTAAGCACAGAGAGCCATAGGCTGGAAGAGCCAGCACTGCTCCCCAGGGGCAGCTTTTAAACAACCATCAACATTCACATTCACTGGACAAGAGATGTTAGAGGTCTGGCTACACACCAGCCTCCTGAATTAAGCAGCTAACACCAAGAATTACTGATCTGAAAGAGTTGGAGCCAGCTGCCAGAGACACACACAACTCCCAGAGCAGCACTGCAAAGCTGACCTGGAAAGAAAAATGTGTCTTGCTGTGTTCCATCAACTGTGTGTCTGGAGCTCCAGCTGACCTTCTTAATGAGCAGCTCTTCAGCCAGTGCCCATCTCGAGTCAGAAACTACAAATTCTAGCATAACTAGTGTCTTTAAAAGTATAACAATTAGATATAATTCTTCTTTTCCTGGAGTCTGGCTTGTTTTTACAGGGCCTGTTCTACCAGCAAATGGGTTTGTATATTTTGGATGCTATTTCAACACTCCATAATCCAGCAGAAACCCCATGGCTCATCCCAGCTCGACAAGCACAGACCTCTGGGGAAAGCCTGCGTCACACAGTGGGAATTAATCTCCTCAGGACCCAGACTTTATAGCTTTTTGAACATCAATATACAAGCACAACTCACTTTTCCACCATGGCAGTTAAGCTTCTCAAGGGATGAGAGGAGAACAGCGTATCACAAATCAGATTTACTTGGCTAACAAAGCTGTTTGTAATAAAGCCAGTATTTCAGGCTCTGGGAGCATGTGAGAAATCACATGATGCTGTTGTTTTGTAAAATCTCTACTAAAGTAGGAGAAAGATTGCATGCCAGAGCTTCCAGACCACTAAAACCATTTAAAAATAAACCTTGTACAACCCCCCCCCCCTAGGGCAACCCTTTGCACACAACTCCCAAGCTCCAGGATTCCACTGGTGACATTGCATCCATTCTGGGGGCTGTCAGTGGCTGCCACAAAATTTACCTTCAGGAATATTTCCAAAGGCAAATCATACTTTTTGAAATCACAAATCCAAAGTTAGATCACGTCAAGGGATCCAAAGCTCAGTGAGAACATTTCTCTCCTCCAGCCCAGACGATGAATCAATGGGTTAAGACAATTGTTCTGATTTCCAGCCACTGGAAAGTTGAACTCCAGCTCCCAAACAAGCCTCAGCACCATGTGGGCAGAAGGGAGCTGGATTAACTGCAGATCTGGGAGGTCACCAGCCTCTGTTTGTTCTGAATGATGACTCAAGAGCACCCACAGTTCACATAGAGGGTAAAATCTGCACTGAAACAAGGGGCAGAATTTCCCTTGGGAGGAGCAGACTCATGGAATCTCCCACTGAAGACTTTGAGGGCAGGTTTGCCCAAGACCAAGTGGTGCATGCAGATGGAGGAGGCTCACAGGCAAAGCTAAAGATTCAGCTGAAAAATGGTGTTTTCTGTGCTGTGCTTCCTGGATCAGAGAGGAGCAGGAAGGGCGATGGAGTTGGGTGTTTCCTGCTCTGGCAGGAGCAGCATCTTGGCCTGTTTGCAAACAAACAGCCTGGGCTCTGCTCCCTCAGGTCCATCTGACATCAGAGATTAATTATATTTCCAAATTATGATTTTTAAAACCTATTTGTCTCCAGAAGCCAGGACTAGCTTATATATTTCTCCCTTCATCACAGAATTCCAGCATGGCAGGGGTTGGAAGGGCTCTGGAGATGATCTGGTGCCATCCCCCTGCTCCAGCAGGGTCACCCAGAGCAGGGCCCAGCAGCACAACGTGGGTTTGGAAGCTCTCCAGAGAAGGAGACTCTGCAACCTCTCTGGGCAGCCTGGGACAGGCTCTGACTTTCTCCTCCTGGGTTCCAGTTTGTGCCTGTTGCCCTTTATCCTGTCCCTGGGCACCACTGACCAGAGTCTGGCTCCATCCTCTTGCCCAGCATTGCTCAGCTCCCCTCTCAGGCTGCTCTGCTCCAGCTGAACAGCCCTAGGGCTCTCAGCCTTTCCTCAGCACACAGATGCTCCAGTTCCCTCAGCATCTTTGTAGCCCTGTGGCATCATTTTCCTTCCTGAGGAGATCAAATCACTCAAGAGGGTCAGGTATTCCCCAGTCTGAAGATCAGCAGGTCAACATCAGCTTCAATTTAGTGCCCTCATGTATACAATCCTGAGTCAGCAGCAGCTGCAGGCAGTGGCCCCTGGCAGTGAACTGCAGCATCACATGGTCCCCGTGGCAGGAGCAACTTCTTCTGTTGTAACCACAACCTCCAGCTCCTTTTATTTACTGCAGTGCATCCTGTAAAGCCACACCTCAGAGCACCCACACAGCCTACTGCTGAAATACTGTCTCCTGGCTTGGCTGACCCAGTGAGGCAGTGCCTGGAGGCACAAACAGACCCAGCAGATCTGGTGCTGGAGAGCAGCTGGACAGGCAGAGCCTAGAGAGGGCACAGCCAACAGCAACGGATCTCTCTCATTTATAGATGACAAACTGGCAAAGATGAATGAGAAACCCTGACTGGACAATTCTACAGCTCTTCCACACAGGTAATTTCTCAGAGAGAGCCACACAGCTGAGTGGAAATAACACTTAAGATTAGGGAACCAGCCAGGAGGCAGCTTAGCC
>VYZU01010333.1:0-10416 GCA_013401355.1 Ceyx cyanopectus
TCTCAATGTTTCTTCAGCTTCTGATTTTCCTAATCCCTACTGAAGAGGGAGATGGGAAAAGATGTTTATCAGGAGAAACAACATCGGACAGATTGCAAATGGTTCTGGATTACACCATCCTGGTTTCAACATTCCATTTCCGCCTGAGCTGTAATTTCAAACTTGTTCTCACCCTATTTCTTTTCTTAATTTTTTTTTTTCCATATTTTCCAGCACCCATGCTTGGGTAAATTCTTCTCTTACGAAAGAGCAGTTCAGGTCAGAGCAGTTGTGACATGCCACGTCAACCAGGTCACCTTCCATAGTTGTACTGAGGATCCCAGGGTAAAGAGGGTACAGCTGCTTTTTCTTCCCCAGACTAACACTTACATTGCTACCAGCTACAGAGAATACCTTTAATCCTCTAAAGAGCTTCTAAGAAAGATGCTATTTGCTTCAGACATTGTCCAAAATAGCTTTAATAATTTATTTGACAGTGTCTTTCTTGTCTCACAGGATTATGAGGTAGTGCACATGTAAGATTGTCCTCAAGTTCTCCAAAGATCCTTGGCAGATCCTGGACATCTCTAGAGGAGTTATTTGAAGGAATCAATTTTCCCCTTTGGGTTTTGATTGCTTTTTTGACCCTTTCTGCCCCTGAACTTTAGTTGTGTTACGTGAATATGAAAAATCTAGGCAGACAGTCATTCTGAGTCAATGCCCAAGAGACAAAAGGCTTCATATTTCAGTAGGAAGGTGCTTTCTCTTGTAGAATATATATGTCCCTATGGCTTTATGTATGCCTCCTGCATTTGAGATCACATTTTTTGAGGTTTCTGCTATTCCTTGTGATTCTGGGCTGTGACATCTTCCATTCCCTCTTGCTGTCTGTGGCAAGATGATGGAAATTAGTGAATGTCAGCTCTCTCCTTCTGTGTCCTTCACATTCTTCCTACTCTGAACTTACAGGATGGAGAAAATCCTGTAGTTTTTCCTAATCTTTGTTCTTTTGTCCATTTGGAAGCTTGACCCAACACAATCCTCTCCCTGTGCTATCATGAATGCACATCTCAGGGAGATTACCCTGCTCTAAATTTGCTGATTTACTGGGCAATACCAGCAGAGACCACAGGCTTGGAGAACATGCCAAAAGCTGGCCCCAAACTCACCCTGCTCGCTCACTCACTCACTCGCTCACTCACTCACTCACTCACTCACTCACTCACTCACTCACTCTTCCCTGTTCACTGGGTTTGGACAGGTTCACAGCAAACTTTGAGACTTTTCTTATAGGAATCAACTGCAAACAGATGGAGCCATAGAATTTTCATCTAATAACTATAAAATAAGCTTATGCATGGAAAACTGTCCAAGGGAAAGGAGGATTTTCCTGTCTGCCAGACCAGAGAGACCAAGCAATGTCATGTACCTCCTCCAGTCCAGGATAGAAACACTTTCCACCACTGTTCATTTCAGCAGGCTTGGGGCTGGGTCATAGCTCTCACCTGGCAGGACGAGCACTCTAGAGGTGTGGGAACAGGGAATGCCTCACATTCATGCGGTGGCTGCAAGGTGAGATGTAGGTTACTGCCACTCAGTCCTCACAGGACTTAGTTGTTGCTTGGCAGTGTTTTCAAATGTTCATGCAAATGATCATGTAAATGGTCACACACATATTCTTATCTGGACCAAATCTAAACACCCCTTTTGGTATCAAGCCTATTTTAACAAAGAGTAGCTTATGTCATCCTCAAATTATTCATGGGTTCAACTCGAGTTCATGAGACGGTTGCAGGAAGAAGCTTGCAGAATTAGATCTGCAGCAGGAATGAGAGGGTGGGTCCTGTCTTCACTTGTACCATGTTGCTCTCCAGAGAGTCCATTTCCTCAGAGTGAGGGGTTGGATGAAGCCCCTTCAGACTCTACTTTTGTGTTTTGTTTTTTATTTTTTGAATAATAAAATATGTATATGAACAGGGCTTGAGATCTGCTGTCCTGCCTTTGGACAGGTGCTCTGGAGCAATCACAGATGGTCCATAGGACCTCCATGAGGTAGTGCCAGAAGCTGGCTTCTGAGCATTTCTGCTGATGAACCTGCCAACCACAGCCAGCACCCTGTGCATTTGGTTAACAAAGGTGCCAAAAAAGGCAGCTCCCCTTCTCTCTGTCTTGGTTTGCTCACCGCTGTCCCTGTGCCATGTTCTCTGTTGTGCCAACACAGCTGTTTGTCTGGCTGTGTGGTGAACTGGACTGAGGAGCTGGTCAGGCTGAGGTTTTGCTGGATCACTTTTTTTTTTCTTCTTTTTTTTTTTTTTTGACATTATTACTCTTCAGTCAGAGTAATTTTCCTAACTTGGCTACTCTGGGGCTCCACAAAGAGCTGAAGAGGCAGAAAGTGGGGATTTTGTGGAAGGGCAGGGAGCAGGCAGGTGAGGTCAGTGTTCAGGTTTAGAAAACGTCTAAACCAGAAAAAGCGACCATGTGTAAAAGCAATAGACAACCAGGATCCCTCAGCAGTCTCAGACTATTTGTTGTTTTCAAAGACCTGCTTCCTTAGAAAGCTCCTTTTGAAGTAATTTGACGTGCCATTTCCAGCTCCTGTGTGATCTGACTCAGTTATTTCCCCTTTATCCGCCTCCGAATGCTCCCGAACGTCTCTATAAACCTCCCTGCTTGGCAGTACCTCTTCCCATATAAAGGGACCTGCATTAGTGAGGGATTTAAACTTAATGCTAGAGAAGCTTAGGAAGTCTCCCATTTGAGCTTCTCGAGGACTTCACACCGCATTTTCTTCCTCATAAAAATAGCATGTACCTGAGGTTGAAGGATCGGCCAGGTATAGATCCCTCGGGTGGAAAATCCCTCTTGTAGGCATGAGATAGAGGATAAGGGATTCGTTCCTGTCCCCAGTGAAATCAATGTGAGCTTTGCTATTGAGACAGGTCAAATGTCAGTCTCAGATGTTCGCACTTCCCCGGGATTTTATCCTTTGTGCTCTCTCTATTACTGAATCTCTCTTCCTGTCTCCTTCCCACAAGCTCTCATCCATCCTGATTTGAAGTCACCTCCATTAAGTGGTTGTAACGCTAGCTCTTTGCTTTACTTGCAGAGAGGACACTCCATAAATCTAACATTAGTCATGGCATCTGGAGAGAGATACCAAGGATAGGCTGCTTTGACTCAGAGCTTAGCAAACCGTATCAGCCCCTGCATTTGCCTTCCTTTTCAGAGAGCTGAGGTTCCCCAGCAGGAACCAGGGCTCATTTCATGTGAGCTGATGCAACCATGCAGTCTGCTCAGGGCCAGTGCCAACACAACAGTAGTGTAGAGGAGCCACGTGGTGGTCAGCAACTTCTTCTGTGTTTGGACCTGGGCTTCCCTTCCATAAACCTCAGCCCTCTATCCAGTCTGAGCAGGGCTTTCAGCAAGCAGAAATGGGGGAAACTTATGTGCTCTGTGCCTGGTGGGCTGCACTTTCCCAGCCAGGCACATCCAGACAGGTCTCAGAGGCATATAGTAACAAGGTCATGTCTGTTGTTGGGGGAGACTGCAGTGAGATGGAGAAGGGGCTGAGCCTTTGCAGGGGGCACAAGCCTTCTCAGATAAACTCTGCCATGGGTTTCATCATCATTCCTCATGAGGAAGGAAGGCTGCACCTCACTGGTGGTAGAACAGGACTGCTCAGGGTCTGATGGACACCAAGTCCTACATGGGTGGTCCTTCTACCTCTGTATCACTAAAACAAAAAGGGAGATCTTGTTCTTGCTGCCCCAGGACTGCTCATGTCTATGAGGCTAAAGTCTTTCAGTCAGTGTTGCTTCATCCATCACACCCATTGGGAAGGGTTTCTCCTCTACAATGCTCATCCCCAAACTGCACCAGGGCACTTGTCTGGCAGAGAGCTGCTGCTCTTAACCAGCTAAAAGCAGGTTCAGAATGAGCCAGGTGATTAGGACAGTGCTCATGGTGGGTCTTGGAGATGCTTAGATTTACATGCAGGACCCTTACTCCAGCATAGTGTTGGACCACCCAGTGTTACTGGGTTTAACTTATTTCCCATTTACAATCATTTAGGGTAAACTGACAAAATGCCATGAGGCAGGAATAAATCAGCTCAGATGTGTGAGAAGGTTTGTGCCTCCATTTAGTCTATGCGTGTTCATACACTTACTCAGATATAAAATACAGCCCTCTGTGCAAGAACCACTGGGAGAGGTTGGGTAAGGGATCTGGCAGGGAAAGGCAGGATGCTGAAGCAAACTACATGAGCACAGGTTCATAAACCCAGCAGTTCTCCATCAGTTTTGTCTGTGTCCATTTTAAAACGACCTTGCTTGGAAGTGAAAAGAAAAACAAGGAGGGCAGCGAGAGAAAGGAGGGGGTTAGGATACAATCTTTGTTCAGAGTGTGTCAGAACAGCATCTTGTGTTGTTTTATAGCTGCTGAGGAAAGAGAAGATGGAGTAGGGAACATAAAATGACAGAGAGTGAGTAGATGTGATATTTGCCTGATGTATTTTGCTGGTAATTAGTGTAATGCCAATTAGACATAAGTAATCTTTTTTTTTTCCTTCAGCTGTATAAATTATTGCTTGAAAATATGCCAACTAAACCCAAGATATTAAACTTTGAGGGATATGGAGATCTCTGTTCCTTGAGGATCTCTAGATGAAATTACCCAGACAACAGGGACCTTGACAAAAGCAAGATTTATTATATCTAGAAAGAAAACGAATCAAAGCAAAAGAAATTGTGTATTCCACGTCTCGCGGCTTGCTGCTTATTAGCCACACAGGAAGAGGCACCCACAGAGATGCAGATAAATCAGTGAGAGAAGGCAAATATCTTGCCTTTCCTGAAAACAATGCCACTTCCATGGTATTGTTCCCCTATCAGCTTCCCTCGGTAGCCAGCTCCCCAACATGTCTGTGTTCAGGCAGTTCCCCCCCCGTAGGTGGACCCCACTGCTCACACCATTCATTCTCCAACCTATGTTTTCTCTACTAACCCCCATGGTAAGACACAGGACTCTGCTTGTTTTGTTTCTCAGTCCTTCAGGACATAAACCTCCTTAATGATGATTAATGGCTTCCTTCCAAGGGTCAATTGCTGATCCTGGACCTCTTGAATCACAGATCCTCTCTACCTGGGCTCTCTCAAACAGGTAAATCACTGCTCTGCTCAGTGCTACGTGCACATTTCCTATTGCTGTGGACTATGCAGAAGGAGCAGATCTGCTATTGCTGCCACCTCCCTTTTGAAAAAACTATCTGTACAAATTATGCCCTTGTACTGATTCTGGAAGTTTTCATGCGTCTCTGCTGGCCCATAAAACCCAAATTTTCTTGTGACTATCCTTGTGCTGTGCTTTGGGGGGGTGACAGGGCTGGCAAATCCCCTTGGCCAATCTGCTTCCAACCCAAGGTGATGATGTATCCTCGCTGTCTTGCCAGGATGTTCGGCAGGAGGTTTAATCCTGGCACACTCTTTAAAGCGGGTTTTATTCAGCTGGTGCCTTTAGGTCTGCCTCTGGCAGGTCTCCCTCGAGTGGTGCAAACTTTATTGCATCTAACCTCCAGCAGTCTGTAAACTGCAGCACCCAGGGGTAGCTGGAGGTTGATATTCCCTATCGGAAGTGATTATCCTTCTTTTTTCTCACTCTCCCACAAGAGTGCCTTCTGCCATCCTAAAACAAACATAGTGCAATGTGGTACTCATCAGGATGTGTTTTTCTTGGGTCTTCCCAAACAAACCCTAACTCATCTGCCCCAATCCCAAACCTCCCCTTTTTCATCAGCATCACAGAATCCAAGCATGGTGGGGGTCAGAAGGGACCTCGGGAGATCATCTGGTGCTACCCCCCTGCTCCAGCAGGTTCACCCAGAGCAGGGGACCCAGGATTGCAGAGTCAGGAGCATTTGGAATCTTTCCAAAGTGGGGACTCCACAACCTCTCTGGGCAGCCTGTGCCAGGCTCCAACATCCTCACAGCAAAGAAGTTTTTCTTTATGTTCAGATGGAGCCTCCTGAGTTACAGTCTGTACCCATTTTCCCATGTCACTGGGAACCACTGACAAGAGTCTGGCCCCATCCTCTTGCCCCCTAGGGGCCCTTTAGCTCTTGCTCAGCATTGATCAGATCCCCTCTCAGTCCTCTACAGCTGAACAGCCCCAGGGCTCTCAGCCTTTCCTGGTTACAGAGGTGCTCCAGTCCCCTCACCATCTTTGTAGCCTACACTGGATTCTCTCCAGTGGTTCCTTGAACTGCTATGTTCTCAGAACTACACCTTTAGCAAGTTGCATTGGCATTGATGCCTCCTATTTTTCCATGAGGAGGTGACTTCTCCCCAGCCGTGGCCATCCTTTTAATGCCTCAGTGGAGAATCATGCCAGCAAGATGGCAAGTGGTTCCATTCAGAAATGTTAACCACCTGGATTGATTTCTTGGCATGTATTTTGGCTGCACCACAGGAGGATCTGACCGGTGCATATGGTGCTTCTGCCATGTGCCAGCCACAAAATCTCTCCTCCTTTAGCTTCCACTGCAGATTTTCAACCTCTGAGCCATTGGGTGTTTGAAGCATCAATAACTTCCCTTTCCAGCTGGGTTTATGGCATGTCTCTTCCCTGCAGAGAAATGGGCTGGATAGTTCAGAGGTTCAGGATCTCCTGCTCTTGATCTTTGAGCAATCAGCTGTCAGACACCTTCATCTGGTGTTGAATCATTGCTCCAAATTTTCCTGACCATACCACAAGGCTGCTGTATGTTGGATTGGCTGGGTGTGGCACCTGGATCTACATGTGCATCCCCCATCAGCAGACAGCTATTTCCTCCTCGGGGCAGTCCAAGAGCATGAGCTCTGGAGTTAGTGCCCATCCCCTGATCCTTTCAGATATCACTTCAAATGCTGGTGAGGATCTGGCCTCTTCATCCTCAGAGTCTGCATTGTGGTCCAGGCAACCAGCACATTTCTACAGCCAGAACAGAGAGTAAAAAAATGACAAATGAACGTGTTCAATTTACTTTCAAGCAGCCCAGGAAAACAAGGTGTATCCATGCAAATCCATATTGGTATTTCCTCGCCCAGTTTCCAAGGGCTTTTCCTTCTCCCCTCTTCTGCTTCTCTCTAAGTGGTCTTGGTTTCCTTTGTTTGCAGATCCCCCTGTTGAGACCAGCCCTTTTCATCAAGTTGTGCCAGTTCAACACCTAAGTGACTTCAAAGGCCTCGAACAGCACTTGGCTGTGTGGCTACAGGCTCCCCACACCCCTCAAGAATAATTTCCCCGCATTCATTGTCCTGCTTGGGAAAGATTATTAAATTGTTGATGGGGCTTCACAATGGTTTTGTTCAAAGGCAGACGTGCGTATTCCAGTTCTTTTCTCCTTGACACAAGAGCTTTGATACAGGAGTACAATGAAAGGCAGCCACCAAGGAGCAAACACACAGAGTGCTCAGAAAACCAGACTGGTGTTCTTAAACCCCCGTGCACATGAACTGGTGCACCTTGTGATGCTCTCCTCAGCTGCATGTGCAGCTACCCTCTCACTCCCATCCACCACCAGCCTGTAGATGAGGTGAGAAAAGTAAAAAATTTATTTTTCATTGAAAATGAGCTAAAAAAATTATCCTGCCTGAGTTCTCACTCGTGTGATTAGCACAGCTGGAGGACAGGGAGCAGTGGGAGAGGACCACCTTCTCCAGGAGCAGTGGAAGGACTGACTGTGCAGTGTTGGTGTGAGGCTGAAACAAATGGCTCCGTTCCTGTTGCCCGGAGCAAGCCGAGCTCAGGCACCACCTCTCCCAACCAGGCTGTGCCTTCAGAGCAGCTTTTGGAACCTGCAACGAGAATCATTATATAGACTGCGCAGCCTCAAGCTGCTTGACATTTTGTATTATACAGGCTTATTTTTTGATTGCTTATCACTTCAGTAGATTTCCAGCACTGGAGCTGAAATTTTCCATGCTGGGTTTCCCTCATGTTGATTTCTTTTTCTCTTAAGTTTTAGCGGGGGTGCTCCAGCTGTTTTTTATGAGAACAGACCATGGTGTCTCAGCCCTGCTGACAAAACTGGTTATAGGGATTTTCTTTTCAAGACCCAGTAGCTTAACCACACTTTGAAAGAGAGGTGCAGAATTTGACACAGAAGCTGTCAGCATTGTCGGGGGGGTGTTTGCCCCATAAGGGCCGAGTCTCTCATTGAATGTGTGCCAGACTGCATGCCTGTGTAGCTGTGCCCTCACGCCCTTGTGTGGCCTTCAAACAACAGCATTTCTCAGGGACTGTGCACCTTTGACCTCCCTCAGAGCCCTGGTGCAGGAGCTTGTTGCATTGCTGTTGCCTGATGGACATCCCTCCTGTTGCTTGATGGTATCTCTCCTGGGCACGCCCCTTCTCCCTGGTACTCTGGGGGTCCCCAGTTTTCTTTGGGGTGCTGCATGGCATGGGTTGTTTCTGGCCTTTGAGAGTATTGAGTGTGGCTTTCTCTGCAGCTGGGGCATGTGGCACGTGTGGGCTCTGGTATCAGGGTGCATCTGAGCTGCTTTGGGGCAGGGTTTGTGGGGGCATCCAGGGTCCCAATCCTGCTGGGAGATGGAACTAGCCTGTGGTGCCTCCCAGCCTGTCTGTGGTGGAGGCAGCTACCTCAGCTCATTCTCAAGCTGACATTGTGGATGTCCATCCAGAGCTGAGAGGATCCTGCACCCCCCCAACATGGCACTGCAGCTGGCAGACTAGCACTGGGGGTGGGGCTCGGTCCCTCCTTGCCCTCCTGGTCCCTGGGCTGCCAGCACAAAGGGGCTCTTTCTTTATCTTCTTCTCCCTTTTATTGTCCTTCCTGGGGCATGTTCCCAGCCCTTCTCCCGCTTCTTCCCTGGCGCACTGGCAAAGGCTGCCTCAAGCTCCAGTGCCCTCCCTGATTAGCTGCTGCCGAGAAGGGAAGCACGACTGCAGCTTTAATTAAATGATAAGGGCAGAGCCCCGGAAGTGGGGAGATAAGGGCAGCGGTGTCAGCCACCACACTTGCCCAGGCTCTTTCTAATTAGCTTTGAGAAGTTGTAGAGAGGAAGATTAACCCTTAGAAGGAGGGAGGCTGGAGGAAGTGCTGAGAGGCAGCAGATGGAAGGTGCTGAGGGAGGCTGAGGATGATGGAGGGTGCCCCCAGGGATGGGGGCTGGAGAGGACACCCCTGTGCCCTCCTTCCGAGCCCTGTGCCCAAGCAGAAGGGCTGGGTGAGACAGTATTAGACCCCTGCCTATCACAGGTTCAGGCACAGGTAAAGCTCAAGGATTAGCTGCTCAGGTTCCCTCTTAAAGAAGCATTTGCTGTCTTAACACACCCTGTGCCTGGCCACTGTGGGGTGGCCTGGGGCATGTGAGTTGCTCTCTTGGGCTTTTCGTGCAAGTGTCCCCAGCTTCGAGCAGTGCCCCGAGGGTTTCCCTGCAAATGGACAAGTGGAGCAGGGGGCACAATCCTCCTGCAGGAGCCAGGAGACTGAGCTATCCACCCACGTGTCCCCAGCGAGCTGAAGAGGGAGACGCGGCAGCACCACAGACCCCCAACTGGAACCCCCACTGAGAGGGTCTGGGAGGAAGGCGTCTGCACAGGCAAGGTGGGAATGTGGAAGGAGCAATTGTGTGGGTATTTAGGCAGCAGGAATGCGCATACAAGGCATGCATGAGCTGACAGCCCCCGGGGGATAGCAGGTGGTGTTCCGCTGAGTATTTACATAACGTCATTAGCCCTTGCAAGAGAGGACTCAAAAGCCACAAGAGCCCTTTGCTCTGACCCGCCCCTCCTCCTTGAGCTGGGTGGGACGAAGGGCGGCCGCTCTTGCTGCCCACAGCTTATCAAGACCTTTTGTTCTTACCTGAAGGTACCACAGGAGTTGTTCCTCGCCTGGATGTTGCAGGAAAAATGTAATTAGACTGGAAAGGTGGTTTGGTTACTGCACGGTTTGGGTTGGTTCTTGGGTGACTCCCCGCCCTTCGTGGTGGTTGTTTGTAGGTGTCGTGAGAAGTTCTTGGCTGGCCAGAGGACAGTGCTTGGATGTTATAGGAACTGGGATTTCTTTTTGGAGCTAGATTACTGTGCTTTAATACAATGTGGGTGAAGAGGATTACCAAGTAATATTACCTGACTTTGGTTTCATTTGCTTGAAGTTTTGGCAAACTTTACCCACAAGGACACCATTCCTCATATTTTTACCAAATAGTCTGAAAAGTGGCTGTGAAATCTGTCCAGATATCTCACTTCCAAAAGGAGGCAGGAATGGAAATTGGTAGTCTCTTCCCAGTGGTAAAGCAATACCCCTACTCTCCAGCCCCAGGCTTTAGAGAAGTAATTTTCTTTGATCTCTTGACCCTTTCATTGTACCTTCTCCAGTTTCTGCAGCCTGTGGGGTAGAACCTCACTGGAAAAGCCTCTTCTTCCTGAAAAACC
>VYZU01010355.1:0-12916 GCA_013401355.1 Ceyx cyanopectus
AACTTCTGCTGCTTTTGGTTGGTTGTATAATGAGAGGGGAAAGTTTCTTTTTTTGCTTTTCCCTTTTGCTTCCTCACAGGTGATTCTAAAATGGAGAATTCTATAAATTTCTGAAATGTACATCTCTTTCCTCCTCTACCCCCATCGAAGCAGGTCCTGTTTTAATGTCTGGAGCAGCCAGCGAGAAGCTGAAATAATCACTGGTTTTTTTTCTATATTTATTCCAAGTACTGCCCTCGTGTCCAGCACCACTGAGAGCAGGAGGCCAGTGCACACTGGATCTTCCTACTGCATTTGCCACCAACTCCCAGCAGAGCTGGCTTTCTTGTTTTGATAGCTGGGGGACACTCCAGGAGCCAAAAACCTTCCTTAAAATCACTTGGCTTCTCCTCTGGCACGATGGTTGCACTGAACCTGCCTTCTGTTTCCTACATCTGCACAGCAACTCTCGTGCCAGTGAGAAGGGTTGGAAATTTGAGGTATCTGGAAGAAATACAATTATTCTAAAGAGCTTCTTTTTGGAGCTGGGGGGCACTGTTGGGACTGAGCAGTTTGAATTGCAGTGTTTCCTCTGTTGGTGGGTTTGGAAACAGTGGATGGGGTTGGATGTGATCACTGTGAACCTCTCCATGGTACAGGATGAGTCAGGATGGGTTTTAAACCAAACGTTTGTCCTGCTGAGATGGTAGCTGGCTTGTTTGTGTGAGATTGTCAGTGTTTTCAGATATTGATCAGGGAAAAAAAAAATGGCAACCTTTGTTTAATCCTCCCTGTACTGGTGCTGGTGTGAAGCCAACTGGTGCCAGCTCAGAGATGTGTAGGGCAGCCAGGCACAGAGCTCTGGGCACAAGGAGAGCAGCCCATGGTTGGTGCAGCCTCTGCCTGGCCTTGAGGTGATGCCCAGAGCATCAAACCCTGACCCCCTGGGGCATCAAATCTCTGCCTCCCTGGGGGTCTTCAATCAGAGAACCTTTTGTGTTTGGTGCAGCTGTAGCTCCTGGGACCTCCATGCCTTTGGAGACCAGACTGAACAAGAAGGGCTACACCTTGCTTTCTGGGGTGCTTTTAACCAAGCTGTTTGGAGTGATCCCCTCCATAAGGAAAAAAATAAGTCTTGATTTTCTTTTTTTTAGTTCCAAATCAACCAAGTGCTGTTACTTTTTTAATTCCAGTGCTCAATAAAAATGGACTTGTTGATCTTTCTGTGTATGAGGATTGTAAGTGTTTGTAATGGGTCAGGTGGGTCCCCTCCCTTTCTGCTTTTGTCCTGACAGCATTAATTAAACCTTTGCCAAAATACAGTTGGGACCAAGTGCTGTCAGCTTTTCTGGAATTGTATTATTTGAGGTGAAAGTGGGACCTGGGGCAGGCTGGGACTCTAATACCTTTAGGAGCCAATAGATGTCTTAGAGAAGACCAAATGATCTGCTCTCAAAAGACTTGGAGGTTATTCAGCTTCTACTTGGGACAAAGAGGATATGCAGCTTAACCCTGTCTTGATTTGAAAAGGGACTAAAAATGTCTTTAACTTTTATGCACAAGGAAATCTTTACAAGGAGAAATGCCTGTGTTATTTCAGGTGTTTAACAGCCAACTTGACCTTTAAGATTCTGTCCTCTACATCTATACGAAAGCTCAAGGGAGCAGAAATCCTGGAATCCAGCCTTGAATAGCTGAGTCTACCTGGAATTAACCTGTGCAGAAATAGCATCTTAATCCATAGACAAGGAGCCCGAAAATAATATTGAGCAGTTCTCTTTATTTAATACAGTTTCTGTATGTGAAAAGCTAAACTTCCCTATTTTGGGGTGTAAATCAGCAGCTTTGCTGTTGTAAAAGAGGTTGACCTGGGTGAGAGGCTGTTTTGCTTCTTCCCACTGTGTAGAGTAGTCATGCCTTCCTCTTAATGATGTGGTTCTGACCTCTGCCAAGTGAAACAGAGCATAAATAAATGTCTTTTGGCCCAATAAATATTCTCACCGTGATTACTTAGGCTGATCTTTAAACCTGAAGGCTGCTAACTTTCCCAGCAATCATCTATTTGTTTGGGGTTTTTTTTTTCTTAGTGAAACTCCACTGAACAATCAGCTTTTTAACTTCCCACCCAATCCTCTGCAAGCCCCCACCTTCCAGGTAGCTCATTGCAATTCTTTTTGAGCCCATTGCAATTCTTTCTGAGCTCATTGCAATTCTTTCTGAGCTCCTTGCAATTCTTTTTTCTGCATCTTTCACCATCTGTGGCCAGCAAATTGTGCAGCCAGTGGCCTCCTGGGTGCCACCAACTGCTCCTCGTGGCAGCTGCCCTCTGAAGAACACGGGAGGCTTTGGAAGGGACCAGGAGCACGTTCCGAGGCACGCGGGGTGAACGCTGCCTTTTCATGTAATATTCAACAGTTTAATCCCTCTCAGAACACCAAGAAAACAGTTGAAATATTTCAAGGTCTTCTTTTTTTTTTTTTTTTTTTTTTTGCCAGTACCTAGGAGGGGGGGCTGTGAATAAAACCATCATTCACACGCTGGAAGCTGGAGGTTCACAGCCACTCTGTGTTCTTGCCTCTGGTTATTAAAACATCAAGCTGTCTTCCTACTTAAGCTCTGCTAACTCACTGCCTCCCTCCTTTTGTGCAACGTTGGAACACCTGCCATTACTACTAATGCTGTTCTGGAGAGGAACTCCCTTTCAGATATGCTTGTCTGAAAATAAATTGACATGTAAAAGGTCTCTTTTGTCAAGAAGTGCCTGGAAAGTGCTGGGGTAAGAAGCTGATCGCTGACAAAAAGAGCCACCGACTCTTTAAATGATGCTTGGTGGGGTGGGGGGTGGGGTTATGACTGTTTGATAGGGAGGGTAATGCTGAAAACTGGGTGATGTGAGAAAACTGGAGAAGGGTTTTGTAGCTGCACCCTCTGTTTGGTATCAGATTTGAAGATTTGGAGTGATTTTTGTTTAAACCTGCACTGCTAAAACTGCTGCCTTGGCTGGGGGTGAGGGGCTGGGGTCTGTAGGACCCACTTGGAGGAAACTTTTTGGCTTTATTTTTAATCATTATTAAGAAAACCTCCCTGCTTTTTCATTCATGCAGCCCAAATTAGGAGTGTTGGTGGAGAGTCCTTTGATTTAGGTGTGTGATGAATGCCAGGGCTCTGCTGGGACAAACGTCTGTGTCATGTTCAGTGAGGAAGCAGCAAAAGAATCCTCTGGTTTGAGTATTTATTCTGTCATACAGGCAGCAGTGTGAGACAAAAAGGTAAATATTGTTGGTTTTAATGGAAAGAATGGCTGGTTTTTAGTTCCTCATGCCCTAGGAGCTTTCTCCTAAGAGAAAGCTTTTAGGTAGGTTCTTTGGGCCAGGCTTTGGAGTGGAATTACACTGCTATGAAATCTGCTTCAAGGTGGAAAAGATGCTTGAGGGCCCATGACTGTGGATGAAGATTTGTGATGTGGAGCCGGTTTTTGGCTGATTGGCAGGTTTGTGAGTCTTCTAGCGAAGGAATAATTCACTTCATAATTCAGATCAAGTCAGAATATGTGCAGGGCTTGGAAGAACAAAAGTGAAAGTTGCCAATTACAGAGAGCTGCTCGATTAGGTGGTGTGGCTTCTGCTTTATCAAACGAGCAGAAACTCTCCCCGTGTGCTGCTGTGCTCAAATGCTGTCTTGTTTTTAAACAGCAGATGGTGTTAGAAACCTGTAACAGGTGGAAGCTCTTCAGTTTTATGTGAGAGATCAGAAGTAGCAGCAATTTCTCATTTCCCTGGGGACAGTTTCTTCAGGAGATAAACCACAAGCTGGCCCTCTCCTTGGCTAGTTATTAAACGTTCGAATCACACGTGTTCATATGAAAGAAAGCCATTCTGGCTTGACTTATTCTAGTTATTATGTTCTCCATAATCCTCTGTTAGCAAGTCCAAAAGAGAGCTGGAGTGGGAGAAAGGAGCTGTGTTTGCTGCTGTGCCTCCAAGAGCAGCTCCAATCTGCCGCCGTCTACTGGGCTCTCGTCTAGGAGAATAGCACTTCGCACGCTTAGAGTGTTTTATCAACATTTAATTACTGCAGCAGTTGACTCAAAGCCAGGAATCTCTCATTCATCTGCATCTTGCGAGGCCTGTGGAAAATGATCTTCCAGTTACAGAATGGGAAGAAGGGGCTGAGTTCAACCTCCAGCTACAGAACCGGGCTGGGGGATGCTGCGAAGGTCGCTCATCTCCCCTGCCATGGCTGCGGTGGCACCGTGGTTGTGAGGGCCAACAGGTTCCAGGGTTTGGCAGTATCCCAGGACAGGGAGCTGCATTTGGATTTGTTAAGGTGTTGGACTAGATGATCTTCTAGGTCCCTTCCAACCCCCAACATTCTGTGAACATTCTGTGACGTGATACACTAAATTCTCCCCAGCCTGTGCCCTGTGAACTTCTAAGGCAGGTGGGGATCACAGCTCTGTCTAGACTAGAGCAGGTCAAGGGAGGTTCTCCTCCTCCTCTGCACTAGTGAGACCACACCTGGAGTGTTCTGTTCAGTTCTGGGCTCCCCAAGTCAAGAGAGACAGGGAAATATTGGAGAGAGTCCAAGGGAGGCTACAAAGATGAAGGGACTGGAGCATCTCTGTGCTGAGGAAAGGCTGAGAGCCCTGGGGCTGTTCAGCTGGAAAAGAGCAGCCTGAGAGGGGATCTGATGAATGTTTACAGATATCTGCAGGGTGGGTGTCAGGTAGAAGGGGCCAGGTTCTTTCCAGCTGTGCCCTGTGATAGGATGAAGGGCAACGGTAGCAGGGGAAACACTGGAAGTTCCACTTCTACATGAGGAAAAACTTCTCACACTCTGAGAGTGACAGGCTGCCCAGAGAGGTTGTGGAGGCTCCTTCACTAGAGACTTTCCAGCCCCACCTGGATCTGTTCCTGTGTGGGCTGCCCTGGGTGACCCTGCTCTGGCAGGGGGGTTGGACTTGATGATTTCCAGAGGTCCCTTCCAGCCCCCACCATTCCATGATTCTAGAGCTGTGTTTGATCCCAGACCCACCATGTCCTCTGCTGCCAAAAGCAGAAGGAAAAAAAAAAAATCATTATTTGTTAAAAGCTGGTTTTTATCCCATCTACCAAAGTACTTGTAACTTTAATATGTCTCCTCCACCCCAACTCCCAGCTCTGTTTTTTCAAAGAAGGTAAAGGATTGCAGATTTACAGCATGATTTTCTGCCTGCCTTCCCTGTTCAGCTCGATCCACGTCTCAGCCTGCAGGGAAGCTCCCAGTAGTTGTGGGATTTGTGACATTGAGTGGAAGCACCAATTAAAGGTAAAAAGCCTTGTATCAGTTTAGTAATTTCTATCCAAGCATCTGCTCTTTCACCAGCTCCCTTTTCTGACTGTTAAGTGGCTGGGTGTGCAGTAATAGAAATCATCTACTTTCCATGAAAAAAAAAACACAACCCAGTTGTTGGCTGGCTGTGTGTGGGTTTTTGTGGACGCCCACAAACGATGCTTCTGGTAGAGCAGGAAAACCAGAGGAGAAGTTGTTCCTCCACAAGACACGTAGGAGCTGCCCCTGACCTCGTTAGGGAGTTATCCCGAACCAAGGAGGAGAAAAACGAGGGTTGCAACTGCTACGTTCCCAATCTTTCCTGGAATCCTGAAGGGGTTTTGTGAGACACACACACACACCCCCACCCCCCTTTAACAAACACCACTGCTGGCAATTAGAAGCTTTTGAACGAGGCAGATCCCCAATTTCCAGGCCCCAGCTCAGCTGCTGCTCCTCTCGCTCTCCTCGGGAAGCGGCGACTCCCGATGGGAAGAGAAGCCCCTTTCCCTGCTCCGTTTGAAGAAGGGGCAGGGAGCTGTTCTGATGGTTCATTAAAGCTGCCTTTGCTCCTTGCAGCACAGCAGATTGAAGCAGACCCGCCTCCCAGTTCCAGCTGCTGGGTTTGAAGGCTCTGATCTGTGCGCTGGGTGCACGTCTAATTACGGAGGCAATTCCCATGGATACCAAGAAGAATTGTCTGCACTGGTAAAAAAAAAAATTATCCCAGCTGGGAAAACGACGAAGGAAAACGTGTTGAAATATCTGGGAAAAGACTTCAAAAGTTTCTGGAAATAGGAGTGTAAAACATTCCTGGTGGTTTTGCACCCCCGACGTGCGAATCTTTGCTGGGGTTGAGCTACAACCCGAGTTGTTTCATTTGGCTTTTAAGAGTTGCTGGGGGGTATTTTTGTGCTGCTGGAGGATTTAGCAGCCCAGCCAAACTGAGTTTGTGTTTTCCCACTCCTCCGTGTTACCTGCAGCCTCTCAGGACTGCTTGTGTGGTGTTAAACCCCGGGAGGTGCCCTCCACTCACAGGTACAGCCCAAGAAACGTGTGTGGGGAAAAATGGCCAAGAGTTTGTGTTTCCATAAGGGCAACTCCCTGGGTGAGGCAGCAGCAGCCGCCCGCCAAGGGCTGGTAATTCTGGTTCCATCACAGGGCTGGGGCTGGTGTCTGGGGCTCGGGTGAGTTCCTCCCCTTTGTGCCTCATTCTCCTGAAATGTGTGAATTTAAATAAGTTATTGAATTTAAATAAGTTATTGCCGGGTAAATTAATATTTGAAGGGTCTGTTCGAGGCAAAAGAGCACTGCTTGGTAAAGAGAGAGGGGGAAATACCTACTGAAGCTCTGCTCAGATGTGGAAAATTAAACAAATAGGATTGAAAATTATTTTGTAATTGTTCAGCTGCGAGGACTTATGTTCAAACTGCAGAGGGAAAAAAAAAACAACAGATTTTGTTGTTTAACTACACAAATTAAAAAGTCTTTTTTAGGTTTTGGGATTGATTTTTTTTAATTTTTTTTTGGGGTTTGTTTGGAGGTTCTGGGGAACATCCTAATCAACTACACAGTGGTTGTAACTTGTATTTCTGTCACTCATTTCTCTCCAGCAGGAGCTCAGATACTTTGCAGGATGCTGCTAGTGAATATAAACACACAGGAGAAGAAAAGCTGCTGTACTATTAGGTTGGATTTCCATCTCTTTCTCATCCAGGGCACCTGCTCCCCTTTCCCTCCCCTCCTCCCAGTCTTCCCAGCTGTCTGTCTGTCTCATTTATGTCAATTAGAGATTCAATGCTGCCTGATTTAATTGGCCTGACTTTCCCCTCTAATAGAAATCCCAGGGAAGGCAGGGCAGGCAGCTCTCTCTCCACGGGCTGCCCGGCTGGGGAAGGGAGTCCCCCTCACAGTTGGGAGGAGTGGGGCTTGTTTGCAGAGCTGAGCACAATAACCTGCTTGTTACCATCCGTGATGGAGAAGTTGGTGACCTCCTGGCAGGGCTGGGATGTGGGCAATGATGTCATTTGAAAGCTGCAGGGTGTTTCTGAGAGGTTAAGGAATTTGTGCAACCAGTCGCTCACCTCGGGTCGTTTTTTTTGTGTGCTGGAAAGGTCGAGGTTTGCTGCCTGAGCTGGTGTTTCCCCTGCCAGGAGACTGACTGACTCCACCAAGGTCAGTGAGCAACAGAACATCCACCAACTGCAGCTGGCTCATCCTTTCTCGAGCCCCAGCGACTCCCAGTTGCGTTTAACCACCAGCCAGGCTGACCAAGACCTGGGTTTCAGAGGGTTTACACCAGGGCTTGACCCTGCCCCTCCTTTGGGCAGCAAACCTGGAAGCAAACCAGCTGAGATGAGATCTTTGCCATCCCTCCACTCCACCTCTGCCAGCTGAAGCCCAGGAACCAGCTCTGACCTACTTCTTCCCGGCTCCTCGCTGGCATCTCCCCGACGAGTCCCACGGCCCTGCCTGAGCTCTCAGCACAAACGTGAGTTTCCTGAAAAGCTGGCCCACCAAGGTGTCAATATTCAACAGCACCAGTGCCATCCAGTGACTGGGGCTCCCAGAGAGCACCAGCACCCTTTAGAGGGGGGAAGAGGAGAGCTGGGAACGAGGGAGGCCAAGCGAGGTCCCGGATTTGCAAATGCGATCCTATCTCCGGGTTTCTTGGGGTGTAGGAAACAAATCAGGGTGATGTGGCAACAGCCTGGCTTTGGGATGGTTGTGCTGGGGCCTTGCTTTGGGAGACAGTCCCACTTTGAGCGGGTTGACTCCCCGTTGAACCCAGCCCTGCCCCACGCTCCCTCTGCTGGTAAGGAACTAATTGAGTTAATGGCTTCACAACTTCCCACTGGTGCACGCCCTGGCAAACGTAGGAGGGGAAATGTAGAGCTGTGGTGGTTGAACGTGCAGCTTTTTGCTCTGATGAGCCACTGGTGAAATCCTGAAAGGGGGTGTGTGTGTGAAATAAATGGATAGAATTCAATTTACTAAATGGAAAACAGGCCCAAAAACTGAGCGTGAAGGGTCTGCTCCACTCAGGTCTGAAATGACTTACTCTCCTTCACAGCTAAGGGAAGGAATGAAAGGAGAGCATTTCTTCCTCCACCAAAGGACACTAATCCTGACAGAGGTTGGCTGCTCTTCACCATCATTTGTCATTCACAGGAGTCACCCCCCTAAGAACCCCACTCAACTGCAGCATCGTTGGGAGGTACCAGGTAAATGTCGGGCTGTGCTGTGTTCTGAGTGTAGGGTGGCAGCTTTTGGGCACTACCCATGTGCACGTTTCCCAGTGAAAGAGGCTGTTATCCCAGGCATAAATCACACTGGATTGAGGGGGAGGTGGCACAAACCCCAAAATAAAAATACTCTCTTATTAATGTCAATGGTACTGGCAGGAAAAATTGCTTTGCTGGTTGATCAAATGTGTCCCCTCTTTGCTGTCAGGAGCACAGCACTGCCCTAAGTCCACTCAGCTCTGCTTCTGGGTTGATGAGTGCCTGACAATTTTCTGCTTTCAAATTAAACAGAAAACTAAATTAGCAAATTAATTGTTTGCCATGTTTTTCCTCAGTCCCCTTCAGCTGCCTCAGGACCTGCAGCCAATCCAGAGCCCCTCTCTGCAGTCCCAAGCAGAAGGAGGAGCCCAGTGCTGGGTCCTGCTATCTACGGAGTGTCAGTCATGTTAATTTTAAATTACTTTTGTACAGCTTGGTGTCAAAACGATTAAAGCATGAAAAGCAAAACTGAACTAGAGGGAGGGAAGGGGGAGGGCGAGAGAGAGAATGAATAATTTACCTTGCTTTTACAGCAAGGACACTTTGATTTCTTTAACTCCTCAACTCTGAGAAGCCTCAAACTTTTTGTTTCCTTGACTGTAACCTGCTTGGGACTGTCCCTGAGGGAGTGCTTTGGATTCTCAGTCTACAGAATGCAGTAACTGACAAGATCAAGTGGCCTCAAGTTGCACCAAGGGAGGTTGAGGTTGGAGCTGAGGAACAATTTCTTCTCCTTCAGGGCTGTCCAGGGCTGTCCCAGGCTGCCCAGGGCAGGGGGGGGGAGTCCCTGTGATCCCTGGAGGGGTTTCCAAGCCCCCCATGGAGCTGTGGTGCTGAGGGCCATGGGGCAGTGGTGCCCTGGCAGTGCTGGGGGATGGTTGGACTTGATGAGTTTAAAGGTTTCTTCCAACCCAAACAATTCAGTGATACTCTGAAATGAATATCAGATGAAGCCTTAAATGTGCAAGAATTAGAGCTGTGGAACTGCAGCCTCACATCCCCATGGCTCTTTGCATCTTGTTCACACAACCAGCCTGTCAGCACTGTGACAATGTTGGGACTGGGGCACAAACTGCTTTTATCTCTCTTCTGAACTCCATCCACAGCTTCTTTCTCTTGCCAGCTCCTGAATGGTATGATCAGTGGTCTCTGAAATATCATTCTGCAGTTGTTGAGGCCAGAAGAACAGCTCAAAGCTATCAGCAGAAAATGTAAAACAGGTTTAGCCCCTTCTGTTGGCGTTTGCTGTGACTTCAGCTTACACAGCAGAGCATCTTCCATTTATTTAAAAAGAAAAAAAAGGTATAAATACTTTGAATTCTTTTGGCTTGAGAAGCTACAGCTTGCAATGAGGTTCCTTCAGCAGCAGTAAGGTGACTGGGGAAATGAGAGGCGAGCCACTGGAGGGTGACACATCCCGGGGGGGGTGTGGGCTCGGGCTGGTTTGTCAAATCTGAGCAAACAATTCCACTAACGGGTGTTTTCTGCAACCTCAGTATGCCAGCCTGGCAAATGCTGTCTTCTCACCACCCCTCCCTGGCAGCCACGGGTTGGAGACACACGGATCTCTTCCTGCTGTGGCCTCGGGACCTCGCCGGAGCCCAAACAGGTCGTGCAACAGGTTGAAAAGTGTGCTTGAAATTTCCTCCTCCCACTGTACCTGCCCGACCTCTCCAGCAGGTTGGCTTTGGCTGGGTCACCTCCACCTCTCCTCATCCTCCTCACTCTCTACAGCCCCTGCCAGGCCATTGCAGAGAGGCTGGTGCTGGGCTCTGCTCACAGGGCATTAGTGACAGAAGCAGAGGGGATGGATTCAGCTGCTCCAGGGCAGGGGCAGACTGGGCACTGGGGGAAAATTGTTCCCAGAAAGAGTATCCAGAGCCTGGCACAGGCTGCCCAGGGAGGGAGTTGAGTCCCCATCCCTGGGGGTGTTTCAGGGTGGTTTGGATGTAGGTTTGAGGGCCATGGGTTAGGGATGAACTGTGTAGAGTTAATGGTTGGACTGGATGATCCCAAGGGGCTTTTCCACCCTGAATGATTCTCTGATTCTGTGACCCGCAGCAGAGTCTCGGGTGAGAGGTGACACTGGTACCTTCAATGGGCTCACTGGGCACCATCCTCTCTCTGCTCCCCCAGTTCCTGCCACCTGCACTGGGAGCAGGGAACTGGTGTGAGCTGGGACTGGGCTGCAGCTCTGCTGCTTTCACTCTGACACGTTCCTTCCCTTGCTAGCGGGATTCCCTTCACGTGACAAGGTGAAGGAAATTCTTCAGCTGCTGATTCACAAATACATCATTTAACTGTCTTTTTTTTTTTTTTCCATTTGGGAAAGAAAACTCCCTGTGAATTTGCAGAGGCCTTGCAGGAGGCAGGGGAGATGAAAAGCAGCGTTTCTGGCCGTATATTTCAGTAATATCAACCACAGCTTCCCCTCTTTAATGTGCGCTCAGCGCGACAACGGCAGCTGCATAAAACTCACACCTTTTTTACTAGATCCTGCTAGTCCAGAGTCAGTCAATTTCTGCTCTTGAGTGACTTTAAAACTAAACTAAAACCCCAAACCCAACATGTTTTCAGCTGGAACATGAAAAATACCGGCGTAAATACAACACTGGAACTGGTAATTATTGAAAATAAAGTCTAATTCTCAGATAATCTGGGTTGTTTTTTTTTTTTCCCTGAGCAGGACTGTCCGTCTGCCTGGCACTGGGGAGCTAACAAAGCAGCAGGAGAGGGATTTGTACTGGATCTAGTATCAGCAATACTGGTAAATCACTTCCAACTGCAAAATCTTTACATATTGGTTATGAAACGGGTTCAAATTCTCAGCTGTCTGCCAGCCGGGCAATTAACATCAGTAATTGAGCAAAATTCAGTCAGAATAATTGATTTCTACTTCATAGCAGAACCTGGGAGTTTTCAAGGTGTGTTTTTCCAGCTCCCGTGGCCGTGCCCAGGGTCCCTGTGCCAGGGTGTGGGATGCACCTTCTCCCTCACACCTCACTGAAGCCACTCCAGTGGTTAATATCAAAGTGGTCAATGCCATAAAAACAAGAGGACAAACGAGAACTTGCTCTGACTAGAGCACAATAAAAGGACATTTAGGAATAAACCACTTTTCCTCAATTAAGAATTCATAAAATCAGGGAGCTGTGGGTTGGGCTTTTTTTTTTCTTTCTCACTCCAACACTTGAATGTCCTGCTGTTGGACAAGAAGAACTTGAGTTCTTTGTTTTAATGTGTTGGGATTTTACTCTTCTTTTAGACTTTCAAGAATCCTCCCATGATAATTTAAACTGTCCACCAGCAACATAAAGCTTTTCAGACCCAGAATCAGCCCTTGGTTGGTGGTCACTTTATCCCCTTGAAGCATCCAGGATGATTTACTCTCATGGCACATGCAGACCAAGTGACATTTCCCTGTCTCCTCCTATCTAAACACACCCTTGCAATTACTCCAACCAGCAGCAGAATGGGATTGCTCCAAACCCACCAGCATCAGAACGTGGCCCACGATCAGCTCTGCAACAGAAGATGTTTATGAGCTTTCCTCAGGACTTTTTTTACTGAGGAGGAAAAATATATATCATAAAACCAAAACAAAGTGGGGGAGGGATCTGGAAACAGTCCATTCACGGCCAAAGTTTTTGGAAGGAGTTGTTTTTAATGTGCTGAGTTGCTCCAAAGAAAGTGGCCTGTGTGTGAATTCTGCTGATGAGTAATCAGTGAGCTTTTGTGGTTTCATATTTTGACGGTGGAAAGGGAAGCAGAGCAAGACTGACAGAATAAATACATTTATTTCATCCAAGACATTCTGTACCCACTGGAGTACAAAGGGCAACGTAATCAAAGTGCAACAGAGAGAAGAACTAATGAAAAGGTTAAAAGGAGCTGTAGCCTAAACCAGAACCCAGATCATCTTTAATTGACTGGTGCTGGGAGAGCATAAAGCCGATGGATGTTTCTCCCTTAGCCCTCAAGAGCCAGAGGCTGCTTCTTCCAGGAGACCCTGAACAACAGCAGGCAGCAGCTTCAAGGAGATCAGGAGGCCGAGGACAGCTTCACCCTCAATTTTCATCGGGCTTTGGCAGTGAAGCCAGTAAGAGCTTCAGGAAAATGGAAGCGCAGGAAAGGTGCTGGGATGTGGAATCAGGATGGTGCTGTGGTGCTCGGTCACTAACAGGATTTATGGGTCTCTACTGGTTAGAATGGATCTTCCTCTTCCACGTCACTCCATTACTCGTTGCCTGCTTTTCCCGAGTTGTCTCAGCATCCCCAAACTCCCGGATTCAGTGGATAAAGAGGAGGGTTTGTGCCTGTGTGTCACTGTGGCAGCAGAGAGG
>VYZU01010380.1:0-11399 GCA_013401355.1 Ceyx cyanopectus
TGGAGGTTGAGTCAATATGCCAGGTATTCTCAAATCAGCACAAAATACATACTGCTTTTGGCTTGATATCACTGCACTATGCAGTCCAAAACCATAATTAGTTGATTAAATCACATGACAAGTTTGTTTATTCACCATCTGTCAGTACCTCTAGGTGGTCACTTTCATCCAGAAATACAGTTTGATGCCTTCATCAGCTCATTCTCAAAAACCCTTGAATATCCAGCAATGCTTTTCTTTCTGTGCAAAATTCTATTAATTTTTCATGTCTCTTTAGTCGTTTGGGGTTTTTTTTCTACAAAGCTTCTACATCTGGAACAAAATAGACCGCCCTAATTTCATTCTTTTACTCTGAACAGGATCATAAGCTAAGTTTTTGTAGGAAGAAGCATGTAAGCAATAAAAGGAAGAAATAGGGTCACCCGGGGTTATGAGAGACAGTTCAGATGAGATTCAGAGAAATGCAGTGATAATTTTTGAGAAAATTGTGTGGTGAGACTTCTGCAATACACAGTCTGATCAGGACTTGCCTGAAAAAATACCAAAAAGCTACCAGGTTCAGTGTTTTTAAACATATGTAATACAGGAACACTGCTGTCTCGCCTTTTTAACTTGCTTAATAAAGTTCTAGAGTACACACAAACTTTCCTAAAGACTGCCTAATATGTTTTATAGTTGATTCAAGAAAATGGATATTTTTAATGCATATGGTTGAAATTGTCTAGCAAAATGGTTTTGATATAGAAAAGAGGGAAAAACTGAAAACAGCAAAGGCTCCAAGAACACTCCCAAAGGACAATATTTTTAACAACAGGAAGATTAACATGGGAAAACAAAAGTCACACACTACAGTCACAGCCTTTTTAAGATCTGCTATCAGTTGTTCTAGGATCTAAATTATTTTGGAGATTCATTTTATTTATAAGCATGAAAGCAATGGACAGCTTTAAATGAGGGTTGATTGTATGTCAGATTCTTGGCAAACAGAACTGCTGCTCTTGTAGTGTTAGGGATGGAGGGAGGAATACAGTCCTGAGAAGACCTCACTACCACAAAAATTCAAATTGTAGCCCATTTCTGTAAGCATTTTTGTTATATATCTATACTGTCTTTTTAAAAATGCATAACTCAAAGACTGCACATATACAATGCTATATAGACTGACTTGGTCAATATGCTTTGCTCAGAATATCTGGTATGCTCTATTGTCCTTGCCACAAATTGTGGGAATTCTCTCTCTTCTGTTATAAGCATTTTTCTTTATTTTTTAATAGAAGAACAGCTTTCTTGCTTGCTCTTTTTGTGTGATCATGTTACAGTTAATACAATTCCACAAGTACTAGTCAAAGCGAAATGACACAATGTACTTACCCAAATAGCTGGGGACTGCACTGTCTCTCATTATTGACAAAATTTTCATTACAAGAGGACTCCAGTTCTGATTTACTACAAGAGACAGACTGGAAGAGGGCAGTAAGTGTTGGCTGGTGTCTCTGCTGCTTCTCCAAATGCAGTTTGGCTTAGGCCATAACATGCGCAGACAGCAAGCACCAAAACCAAAGACACAGAAAGAACCCAATCTCAGCACAGATAAGTTTAAAATAGTAATATAATTAAAAGAGAAAATAATATTTAGCAGACATCTAACACAGAGTTGTTTACTCTGGCATGAACCTTGGACTAATGAAGAAATTGTATTTGGCACTGCACTTAACAACAATGGCTGCACTGTAGCCTGCATGGTTTATACATTTGCCTAGTGATTTACTTGGGACAAAGAATTCAAAACAGAGTCGATGTAGAAAAATTAAATGAATAAGTTTACTGTAATATAAATACACTTGCACATTGCTGCAGATGTTATTCATTGACAAGTGCTGCCACATAGTTATGCTATGAGCTTCATAATATTTTAATGAGCTTTTACCTTAAATAGCAGTGAAAATGGAACAATAAGAAGCTCTGAAAGAGTAAAAAGGTTGGGAAGTGGGGAAGTTGTTAGGTGTTTTCTTTTTGGAAAGGACTGTCTTAGGGGAAAACCACATAACTTACACTGGAAGACATCAGGATTGAAATTACATATGAGTTTAGTAAAGCCAAATCAACAATTCATGAGTAATCAGCAAAATAATATGATTACTCATTAATGATTCATTAATTCATTTTCTGCATAGTACGTTTGTGCTAAAGGAAATTAAGAAAAAATACTAGTGTAACTCAGGTTGGGTTAATTTCTTAATGCTGGGGAACACTTAAGTGACACTGTGACAATAGTGTTGTTAAAATACTGTGCTAGTTAAGAATGAAAATAATAAAACATTCGATATTTCTGGTAAATGTCATGGTGATCTAAGCATTGTTATACATATATTAAAAATCATTTGGGATGCATGTCAAGGCATGTTTTTTGTCCTAAAAGAAAAGCAAACCACAAAATGCAAACCCAACTTGACTAGGGATAATTCCAGAAAAAAACTGGAAAACTTTTATAATTACATTAATGGTCATAATTTTAATTCTAATTATTTATTAAAATGATCCATTCTGCCTGGATTTGACATGCCACCAGCTACCTGAGCAAATGAAAAAAATAAACCCTCCACCTCCTCCCACNCAAACTTTCCTAAAGACTGCCTAATATGTTTTATAGTTGATTCAAGAAAATGGATATTTTTAATGCATATGGTTGAAATTGTCTAGCAAAATGGTTTTGATATAGAAAAGAGGGAAAAACTGAAAACAGCAAAGGCTCCAAGAACACTCCCAAAGGACAATATTTTTAACAACAGGAAGATTAACATGGGAAAACAAAAGTCACACACTACAGTCACAGCCTTTTTAAGATCTGCTATCAGTTGTTCTAGGATCTAAATTATTTTGGAGATTCATTTTATTTATAAGCATGAAAGCAATGGACAGCTTTAAATGAGGGTTGATTGTATGTCAGATTCTTGGCAAACAGAACTGCTGCTCTTGTAGTGTTAGGGATGGAGGGAGGAATACAGTCCTGAGAAGACCTCACTACCACAAAAATTCAAATTGTAGCCCATTTCTGTAAGCATTTTTGTTATATATCTATACTGTCTTTTTAAAAATGCATAACTCAAAGACTGCACATATACAATGCTATATAGACTGACTTGGTCAATATGCTTTGCTCAGAATATCTGGTATGCTCTATTGTCCTTGCCACAAATTGTGGGAATTCTCTCTCTTCTGTTATAAGCATTTTTCTTTATTTTTTAATAGAAGAACAGCTTTCTTGCTTGCTCTTTTTGTGTGATCATGTTACAGTTAATACAATTCCACAAGTACTAGTCAAAGCGAAATGACACAATGTACTTACCCAAATAGCTGGGGACTGCACTGTCTCTCATTATTGACAAAATTTTCATTACAAGAGGACTCCAGTTCTGATTTACTACNTGTGCTCTAGCTCATCTGTATTACAGTTGTATATAGTTCCAGGATGGATAGGTTTGAAGATCCAGAAAGATACAAGATACTGTCTGTCTTAAGAAAAAAAACTGAATTTTGGAGCCAAATATATCTGAAATTGGAACACAAACTAAATTAAATGAATAAGTTTACTGTAATATAAATACACTTGCACATTGCTGCAGATGTTATTCATTGACAAGTGCTGCCACATAGTTATGCTATGAGCTTCATAATATTTTAATGAGCTTTTACCTTAAATAGCAGTGAAAATGGAACAATAAGAAGCTCTGAAAGAGTAAAAAGGTTGGGAAGTGGGGAAGTTGTTAGGTGTTTTCTTTTTGGAAAGGACTGTCTTAGGGGAAAACCACATAACTTACACTGGAAGACATCAGGATTGAAATTACATATGAGTTTAGTAAAGCCAAATCAACAATTCATGAGTAATCAGCAAAATAATATGATTACTCATTAATGATTCATTAATTCATTTTCTGCATAGTACGTTTGTGCTAAAGGAAATTAAGAAAAAATACTAGTGTAACTCAGGTTGGGTTAATTTCTTAATGCTGGGGAACACTTAAGTGACACTGTGACAATAGTGTTGTTAAAATACTGTGCTAGTTAAGAATGAAAATAATAAAACATTCGATATTTCTGGTAAATGTCATGGTGATCTAAGCATTGTTATACATATATTAAAAATCATTTGGGATGCATGTCAAGGCATGTTTTTTGTCCTAAAAGAAAAGCAAACCACAAAATGCAAACCCAACTTGACTAGGGATAATTCCAGAAAAAAACTGGAAAACTTTTATAATTACATTAATGGTCATAATTTTAATTCTAATTATTTATTAAAATGATCCATTCTGCCTGGATTTGACATGCCACCAGCTACCTGAGCAAATGAAAAAAATAAACCCTCCACCTCCTCCCACCCAAAGCAGTGTAATCCACTTGGATTTCATTTCCACATACCCTCCATTATGAGGTGCTTTCACAGACCTCTCTGTACCTCCTACTGAGCCATTTTTAAGCACAGGAAATCTTCTTTTTGTTTGGGTCTTGTCCCAGTGGATCCGTGGGATTCTTGCAGTTGATTTCACTGGAAGCCCTTTCTCCTGACAAGGGATGGGATAAGCAGGCAGGCAGCAGCAGAGTGGGCACAGTGTCTGTCTGTCAGGGGTCTTTGTCAGTAATCCTCCCACCCCTGGCTGTCCTCTGTCAGGGGAAGGGGCCAGAGGTCCCTGGGTGTCTGCAGGAGGAAGTCAGGGGAGTCACAGCCTTGATCTGCTTCAGCTGCTGGAAGTGACCATGATGACTGAACATGAGAACTAAATCCAAATGGATTATTGTGATGCAATACTGCAATTGAGATGATATTGATTGAACTGGTTGAATTCTCACTTTATCTTGGGGTAGCCTATGTCCTTCTCTCAGTCTGCTCTGCTCTGATTCTGTGCCAAATCAGAGGATAGCAGCACTAACTGTTCAGAGATTATCTGGCAAAGTCCTCCCTGCATCTTATTTCCTGAAATTGTCCCTGAAATGACTGGTGAGTAGGGCTGTACCAATTTTGCTTTTATATGCTTTCAAATCTCACACAGGGATATATAGAATGGAAAAGTGGTTTGACTTGTAAAGTTTATATTTCTACAGTAATAACTGTAATGTTTGGAGTTTCTTCCCTTCTGTAGGCAATTTGCAAGTATTCAGAGATGCATAAAAGTGAGAGATTTCCTGGACTGGAAGCTCTATGATGTATCTCATATGCCATCAGGTGATCCAGATGTTCTAACATCTGTGAATAAAACTCCCACCTGGAGTATGGAAAAACTCAAACCTGGAATATGGAATACTGTCCTGTCCTCTTCATCCCACATGGAAGCACCTGAAGGAAGAGAACATTTAAATTTTCTATACACAGAATTTATACATCACACACCAAATTTGCCAAACTGGTTTATTTGTTCACAAATTCCAATTGATATGTGCAGGAACATATCCTGAACAAAGAGGTGAAGGTTTGACGAATAATGAAACTAAGATTTGCCTGTACATTTAATCCATTTTATTAACAGTGGAAAAGCAGGCAGTAAAATTACTTGTAAAAGNCCTGAGAAGACCTCACTACCACAAAAATTCAAATTGTAGCCCATTTCTGTAAGCATTTTTGTTATATATCTATACTGTCTTTTTAAAAATGCATAACTCAAAGACTGCACATATACAATGCTATATAGACTGACTTGGTCAATATGCTTTGCTCAGAATATCTGGTATGCTCTATTGTCCTTGCCACAAATTGTGGGAATTCTCTCTCTTCTGTTATAAGCATTTTTCTTTATTTTTTAATAGAAGAACAGCTTTCTTGCTTGCTCTTTTTGTGTGATCATGTTACAGTTAATACAATTCCACAAGTACTAGTCAAAGCGAAATGACACAATGTACTTACCCAAATAGCTGGGGACTGCACTGTCTCTCATTATTGACAAAATTTTCATTACAAGAGGACTCCAGTTCTGATTTACTACAAGAGACAGACTGGAAGAGGGCAGTAAGTGTTGGCTGGTGTCTCTGCTGCTTCTCCAAATGCAGTTTGGCTTAGGCCATAACATGCGCAGACAGCAAGCACCAAAACCAAAGACACAGAAAGAACCCAATCTCAGCACAGATAAGTTTAAAATAGTAATATAATTAAAAGAGAAAATAATATTTAGCAGACATCTAACACAGAGTTGTTTACTCTGGCATGAACCTTGGACTAATGAAGAAATTGTATTTGGCACTGCACTTAACAACAATGGCTGCACTGTAGCCTGCATGGTTTATACATTTGCCTAGTGATTTACTTGGGACAAAGAATTCAAAACAGAGTCGATGTAGAAAAATTAAATGAATAAGTTTACTGTAATATAAATACACTTGCACATTGCTGCAGATGTTATTCATTGACAAGTGCTGCCACATAGTTATGCTATGAGCTTCATAATATTTTAATGAGCTTTTACCTTAAATAGCAGTGAAAATGGAACAATAAGAAGCTCTGAAAGAGTAAAAAGGTTGGGAAGTGGGGAAGTTGTTAGGTGTTTTCTTTTTGGAAAGGACTGTCTTAGGGGAAAACCACATAACTTACACTGGAAGACATCAGGATTGAAATTACATATGAGTTTAGTAAAGCCAAATCAACAATTCATGAGTAATCAGCAAAATAATATGATTACTCATTAATGATTCATTAATTCATTTTCTGCATAGTACGTTTGTGCTAAAGGAAATTAAGAAAAAATACTAGTGTAACTCAGGTTGGGTTAATTTCTTAATGCTGGGGAACACTTAAGTGACACTGTGACAATAGTGTTGTTAAAATACTGTGCTAGTTAAGAATGAAAATAATAAAACATTCGATATTTCTGGTAAATGTCATGGTGATCTAAGCATTGTTATACATATATTAAAAATCATTTGGGATGCATGTCAAGGCATGTTTTTTGTCCTAAAAGAAAAGCAAACCACAAAATGCAAACCCAACTTGACTAGGGATAATTCCAGAAAAAAACTGGAAAACTTTTATAATTACATTAATGGTCATAATTTTAATTCTAATTATTTATTAAAATGATCCATTCTGCCTGGATTTGACATGCCACCAGCTACCTGAGCAAATGAAAAAAATAAACCCTCCACCTCCTCCCACCCAAAGCAGTGTAATCCACTTGGATTTCATTTCCACATACCCTCCATTATGAGGTGCTTTCACAGACCTCTCTGTACCTCCTACTGAGCCATTTTTAAGCACAGGAAATCTTCTTTTTGTTTGGGTCTTGTCCCAGTGGATCCGTGGGATTCTTGCAGTTGATTTCACTGGAAGCCCTTTCTCCTGACAAGGGATGGGATAAGCAGGCAGGCAGCAGCAGAGTGGGCACAGTGTCTGTCTGTCAGGGGTCTTTGTCAGTAATCCTCCCACCCCTGGCTGTCCTCTGTCAGGGGAAGGGGCCAGAGGTCCCTGGGTGTCTGCAGGAGGAAGTCAGGGGAGTCACAGCCTTGATCTGCTTCAGCTGCTGGAAGTGACCATGATGACTGAACATGAGAACTAAATCCAAATGGATTATTGTGATGCAATACTGCAATTGAGATGATATTGATTGAACTGGTTGAATTCTCACTTTATCTTGGGGTAGCCTATGTCCTTCTCTCAGTCTGCTCTGCTCTGATTCTGTGCCAAATCAGAGGATAGCAGCACTAACTGTTCAGAGATTATCTGGCAAAGTCCTCCCTGCATCTTATTTCCTGAAATTGTCCCTGAAATGACTGGTGAGTAGGGCTGTACCAATTTTGCTTTTATATGCTTTCAAATCTCACACAGGGATATATAGAATGGAAAAGTGGTTTGACTTGTAAAGTTTATATTTCTACAGTAATAACTGTAATGTTTGGAGTTTCTTCCCTTCTGTAGGCAATTTGCAAGTATTCAGAGATGCATAAAAGTGAGAGATTTCCTGGACTGGAAGCTCTATGATGTATCTCATATGCCATCAGGTGATCCAGATGTTCTAACATCTGTGAATAAAACTCCCACCTGGAGTATGGAAAAACTCAAACCTGGAATATGGAATACTGTCCTGTCCTCTTCATCCCACATGGAAGCACCTGAAGGAAGAGAACATTTAAATTTTCTATACACAGAATTTATACATCACACACCAAATTTGCCAAACTGGTTTATTTGTTCACAAATTCCAATTGATATGTGCAGGAACATATCCTGAACAAAGAGGTGAAGGTTTGACGAATAATGAAACTAAGATTTGCCTGTACATTTAATCCATTTTATTAACAGTGGAAAAGCAGGCAGTAAAATTACTTGTAAAAGAAGTTGTAGAAAGCAAGGAGTAGAGAAGTGGGCAAGAAAAGATTGCTAAATAAAGATTATTTTCAAACTCTGTTTCTATTCATCCCTATTTTCTTTATTCACTTATGTCTTGAGGAAATTCTGATTTGTTCTGAGATGCCATTCAAGATGAAAACCAAACTGATAAGAAAGTAATTCAGCATAAATTTCTATAAATCAGTAGAATGATACACAATTTCTGCTAGCTGGCAAAAGTTAGTCTTGGGATCCACCTCTTGGAACATTTTAATCCCACCCATTAAACTGTTAAAAAGCACACATGCAGCAAATACTTCAGCAGAATGCTGAATTGAACTTGCAATCTCTTTACTGAGAATTTTGATGCTATTTTTTGATCAAACAATTCAAAAAGATAATCTCTCTATGCTATTCAGTATATCTACTGTCTACTACAGCTATTCAGTATATATTGAAACCTAATTGAGCGAAAGAGTAATGTTTGCTGTTCTACATACAAATTCACTAGTTAAAAAAAAAAAATTAGTCAGAAATTGTACCAGACAATGTAAACAACATTAAAGGCAGCAATTATAAGATAAGCACTGACAGCATTTTTATGTGAAGGGGTGTAAGTACACAGAAGTAAACCTACTGTCTGGTGGCTGTTAAGAAGCTAGATTCCATACCAGTTAGGATTTAATGTTTATTATTAAGACAATAAGCATATCTTAAAATGGCAGTTATAAAATGGCAAACACAACCAATAGTAAAGTTGTAATTGTATTTAGTAAGTCACTAATACTTTCTCCCTCGGAAATAAAGTGGCTGAATGAGAGCAACATCACTACCTTCTCAAGAATCTCTACAGACATATTTCACCCTGAAAATGAAGTCATTCCTGGGATATGGCAGTATGAATTAGGAGGAATTATAAAAGGAAAACACAACTGAAAGTTAAGAGAATAATACCACTGAAAGAAATTGTAAATGCTCCATACAGAAGACATCACAACAATCTAGAGGCTGTATTTCTACTCTATATACAATAAATTAACTACAATTCACATACAGGGTATGTGAATCTATAGACATTAAGCCCATAATGCACAACCATATCTCCGAGCTGCCATGCCAAGAACTGCAGAAATACGATTTGATCATGACAAACAGTATAGTAATACAGTTTGAGTAGATACTCCAGAAGGCATAACACCACAAATGCTCTTGTATCTGTGAGCCGCTACAAAATAACACGTTTGTCATTTGGGGGAACCATGTTTTCATAAGAACTCATGACAGCAAATCAGCACAGTCTATTATTAGGAATTTTTCTCCTGCATAAATTCTGAGAAGTTTGAAATTGGAAGCTAAACTGAGGAAATACAGATTAGGTCATCCACATTTGGCCAGAGGAGTTGGAGAGCAAACATGGCTCAGCTACAGCAGCCTTTGGCTGAGCATTTTCACTGCAGTTAGTGTGAAGTGGTAATACATCTTGCAAGCTATATCATGGTCCTTCTGTTTGTGACAGACTTGCAGCACAAGACCAATGTTAGCATTTGGATAAACAAATGGAACACATTTCAGGAAGGAGAAAATCTCTAACTGCCCCTCATTTAAACATGCCTTCTCTGAAATGATGCTTTCAAAAATATTCCATGTCTCTGGGAAAGAGTTTGAGATTCATTTCAAAATATTGGTTTCTAGGTATTCCTTTCCTAAAGTTCCACTGCAGTCTTTTAATGTGCTCTACATTACCCAGTATTTTACTTAATGGACCATTAGAAATTCCAGATTAAATTTATTTTCTTGTTGTCATTTGAAAATCTCTGGCACGTATTTTAAAATCCCCTAACAGTTTATACATTTTACACCTAAATTCAGGGCTGCTAGTAGTAATACTTTAAAACAATAAACATTTTGGTTATGTTTATTGTTATCTAGGTCATGCTGAAATAATTTATCTTGTTTGATTCCAGTATGCCATTTTTTTGTATAAATTTATTCCAATGAAGCTTAGAAGTAATAGTATAAGAAGAAAGATTTTGTAGATAAGAAAAAAAACAACAAAGGATGGTATAGTAAGTGTCCAAAGACAGGTAAATGGAGTTAGAAGCAAGGGAAAAGGTTGAAGAAATTGGTTTCATTTAGTTTGAAAACCCAAGGAAGTTGAGATACAGTAATAATCTTTCAGCATATAAACTGTTTTACAAAAAAGCTGTAAAGGACTACCCTGGTAGTCCTTTCTGTGGATTCTTTTCCTTATTTTTTTCAGATGTGTGAGTGTAAACTAACATGGAACATCAGGAAAAGCTTTCTTAAATACAAAGAGATGACCAAAACAGGGATTATGTAGAAGTTATAAAATATACTGTGTTTTAAGAATGGGCTGAATGACATCTGTTGAAAATGTTTTCAATATACATATTCTGTCTGTGAAAGAAGCTGGTCCTAAAGATATGGCAGTGGTTTTGTAGCCTACCATTTCTAAAGTTGTTCAAAATCTGGTTTTGATCTCTTTGTCCATGCTTGTTTTGTTTTCTAACACTGCAGAAACTGTTTGGATGAAAACAGAATTGTGAGGACCTCTTGTAATTCTTAGTCCTCAGACTCACAGACAGACCCGTGTCTATCTTATACACATATATATAAAGGTGCAAATACCAAACTAAAACACAACATAACAACAAAAGAAAAACAAATAATCGAAACAAGCAAAAAGCCACCCAAAAACAAACAAACAAACAAACAAACAAGAATACACTGCTTTTCTGGCTAGAAAAAATATTATTATCTAGTTATTTATATATTAGCAATTTTACCTGTTTTCAACTTGGAAGAAGGTCTGGATGTGACTATCTCACTAGAGAAAACAAGAGGAAGGCAAACAAGAAAACATGAAAGCATTAAAAATGCAACAACAACTACTCCTTGTTTTCTGTCTTGATCAATCCCTCTGTCTTTCTGTGTTTGAGAATTCCCAGGGCTCTGGCACTTCTCATGATCTTTCTGAATATCCAGATATAACTATAAAATTTGCTATAGCAGAATGGCATCAGCCTTGTTCAGCCTTGATGAGGCTTTGATGTCCCAAAATAATTTAAAG
>VYZU01010414.1:0-12138 GCA_013401355.1 Ceyx cyanopectus
GGTCTTTTCCAACCCAAACAACTGTATTATCCTGTGACCCTTTGCCTCACAAAGCCCAGATGCCAACCCCCAGGCAGGGCTCTCAGCTGGCAGTGGGGCTGGCACAGGAGTCCTGCTGCCCCCAGCAATCCCCCTGCATGATGCCACGTCTCTGTGAAGCCACACAGAGAATGGCATCCATTCTTTCATCTTGGGAACACAGACACATCTGGGGAATAGTTAATTATTGGCACTGTTATTTAATTAGCTCTATGTATTGCCTTTCATTTTGGGTGGAACTCAGATGATAAATGGTATGTTTAAACCTACAAATCCATTACAACTAATAGAATTGTAAAAGCTTTTTCTCTCTAGCTTTTATTCTGTACCGAATGGCTTGCTCACAAGCAACACATAAACAGAATTTATTTTCACCATGGTGTCAACTTTTACTATTGCAACAGTCACGATTAGCCGGGCTCCTTGTTACAGCAGCCTTTTTAATTTACATTTACATTCATTTGTAACCTACTTGTTATGCTCATTGCATTCTTTGGAAAAAAAATAAAATAAAGCCATCCTAAATCACATTTTATTTGAGGATTTTTAGCAGCTATTTTAATTACAAGTTCTCAGTGACGATATCTGTAGGTTGATGGGTCTTAGCATCACCCTCTTGTCTCCAGCAAGAAGGGGCAGGTTCAAGTGTACTCGGACTGTGCACACCGTGGGATGGCAGAGTGGGTACGAGACATTCAATTTGGATAGGAAAATAAGAGTGGTGGTGCAGGGAGAAATCAGGGTTATAGCAAAGAGCCAGCACAGAAGAGGGAGAAATCCTGACCCTGCTGGATGGAGCAGGGGGGTGACAACAAATAATTTCCAACAGGCCCTTCCACCTTCAGCCTCTGGTGTGTCAGCCACTCCTCCCAGGTGTCAGCAAGAGGAGGGACCTTTCCCTCGCTGCAAGAGCTGCCTGCACAGGAGCAGCATTTTGGATAAAACACTAGATTTAGGCTTTCCCACGTGTTCTGCTTGCTGGGGCAGCTGAGTGCAAGTCAGTTGCAGCCTCACAACACGTGTGCAAAACAGCACCACATCCAAGAGCTCAGCACGCCGCAGGCGAGGGGCAGCTCTGTAACTGAATGTCTGTTTTGCCTGCACTGAACAAGTGGTGACCACTGGAAGGAAGCTTATAAAATATTTGAAATTACTGCTGCTGGGAAGCTAATGACACGTTTCCCTTGTACCATTTCAGCAGCTGCATGGCTTCTGTTCTTCATTTCACTGACGAAGGCTGTGAGATTAGTAGGCAGAAGGAAGGCAGAGCAGGTAATGTATGGGTGAAGGTGATTGTATTCATGTGATTTAGGATAATCACCTAAGAGCAAGGGAATAAATTGTGAGACATGGAGTCTGTAATTCTGCAGCATAATTTTATTATTGCCTGCTGAAACTGGCTTCATCTCAGTTACTTTAGCCCTTAGAAAGTTTGAACAGATGGCATCTCTCGCTCTAAACTGTATATCTAATTTAGTTTGCATTACTTTTTGATTGTGTATATTTGAATTAATGGGTTTCTCTGTGTTTGTTACATCGTCAGGTTAATGCTGTTTAAGAGCTGGTCATATGTATCAATACTCTTCAATCAGGAGTCAAAAGTAAATGAAACTTACTACGTAAAAAATGGTGCCAAACAGTGAAGTAACTCCACTAGGAAAAAATAGATTGATCCTTGCTAAATTAGGCGCAGCTCTTTGCTGCCTAACCTACATCTCAAGGGGAGTGACTGGTGACTGGAGGAGTGATTAATCACTGTGTCATACATGCCATTACTGCATCAGTGTGACAGGACACCAACACCCTTCCCATCTTCAGGAAAAAAATACCACAAGTCAGATACTGCTTTTTAGATGTTACAGAAATAAGGGGTCTACCTTCTTATTTTCCTTTTGAAAACTCTTAGATAAGCAGTCACGTGCAAGGACTTCAGCTTAGGCTGGGAGTCTATTTTCTGGCTGATAAGGATTTGAAAGGAGGAGGGCATAAAATACTGAGATGCAACGTGGGAATACTCGAAGCTTTCTGCGTCTTCCCAAGGTCCACATGCTCTGTTAACTTGCTGGAGTTGGTCAGACTGGAAAATGCTGTTCCTGAGCATCTGCTCCAGCCCAGGCAGCTGCTGCAGTTGAGCCTGACCATCTCGCTACCCATGCAGCAGTCACAGACACCCACAAAACTGGATCTGTCTTCCCAGAAAAGTCCAAGGCAGGGATTATTTATATGCAAATGCCCATCCCTATCAGCATGCAAACAAGGAGTTCTGCGGCTGATGAGTGTTCTTTTATGTTCCTTTTGTAGAAGTGGAGTTGAAGAAACATAATCATGTGCACATCCCGACAGCAGCGAGCGCTCAGTGCAGCACTGAACAGCTGTCGGGAGCACATTTCATTCAGCTATTTTATTTTTTGTTGTTTTCCCCCAAGTTTTTAAGGCCTTTTCATCTCTCTACATTTCTACATGTGTCCCAGAGAATCCCAATCAGCCCTCTCACAATGACTATTCAGCAACTCATTAAACCGACACACGAATCCTCTGTTGGCAAACTCCACAGGCTCAAAGCTTGTGTGGTCAGAGATGCTTCAGGGGGCAAGTCATTTTATTTCATATGGGGGAAAGAAATTAGAAAAGCTGGTTTATTTTCTGTTTTGGCCATTCGGAGGCACACTGACCTGCACAGAGCCAGGGCTTGGCTAGAGAGCAGGGAGCCTTTGCACAACAGCATCCTCTGAGCAGGAAAAATGGTGTTGTCAAAGACCTACCCAACGTTCCTCAAAGGCTCCAAATATGCTCCATGGTGCCACCCCCAGAGTATTTGACCTCCCTTCTTTTGTGCCTTCAGTCGCTCAGCAAACACATTGTGTCCCCTGCAGGTTGGACACCTGCTCAGGCTGTGGGTGCTGCAGGGAGGGCACTTCATTGGCCCTCATCTGCTCGCTGCTCGTGAGGTCATCACCAACCCCAAAAGGGGTTGGGAAGAGACAAAAACTCAAGATACAGAGAACAAATCTAAACCTGCTGAAACATAATTGGACAGATTTCCCATCTTTGCCTTGGAAACCTCAAAAATACAGCAGGTCAGAAATGTCTTTCCCGTTCATTCCAAATTAAGGCAGGACAACCCTCTCTCCAGCACAGCTCTTCTGCTGTGTGTGAAGAGCAGATGCTAACAGGGTCCCTCTGAGACCTGGGAGCTGACCATCATCACTGGAGGAAGGCAGTCAGCTTGCTGCTTGTCCTCTCCCCATGGAGCTGCAGGACTGAGGGGTGTCTCTGCACCTTCCCAGCCTCCCTGTCTCTTGCAGGGTGGCCAGCCCCGGGACCCAGGCAGGGCCACCACGACATGATTCAGCTGAGGAACCTCTCTGAAGGCAAGGCTTTGCCTCTTGAAGCTGCTGTGACTGCTCAGACAGCCCCGAGGCATCGTCTGCTCACAAATGCCAGCAGATGTGACTGCTCCACAGACATCCATAACTGCAGCTCCTTCCTGAAAGCTCTATCAACATACTTCTCTAAAACATCCCAGCAAAGACAGTCCTTCTGCACGCCATGTTTGACATCACTTGTCACAGGAGAGGCAGGAATCACTCAAACTTTTCTCTCCCAAACAGAACAACTGCAAATCGGTAGGATTTCACTCAGACAGACAAATCTCTCAACGAAGCTCTACGTTTATCTTGTCATTATGCAGGAGCTTTCCATCAGCTCAGGGAAAGTGCTACAGAATTCAGATTTTTCTCCTGACATTTGTCCTGAGGCTGCTGTGTGGAGCTGCCTGGCCAGGCTACAGCTGCAACATCCCCCTGGTAGGACCCACACAAACATTACCCCAGTCTGCTGGGGTATTTTCTGTACGTAGATAGATGGATAGGTAGATACATAGGTAAGTATGTAGATGAGGAAGTACAGATAGATAAATAGATAGATGCATAGATAGATAGATGAGTTCAATAACTTTCCTTGCTCTTTCGATCAAAATACATTAAAATAAATATGCTTCTAGACAATACATAAAGGCGACTCCAAAGTTGCTTGCCCCAGGAGGTCACTGAGTGTGGGAATATTGGAAGGTTTTTAGCTGCCTGGTTCACAGAGGCAGTTAAACTACCCCTCAGTAGTGCCAGTGAGTTTTGGGAGCTGGATTTAACACCTTTCCTGATTTGGGAAGTTTAAAGCAACATACACCCACATGTGCACACACACACGGGGGATGGAGAGTGGGCAGGTTGCCCTTTACCTCATACCCGTGTTTTCATGCTCTTACCCTTCAGCTGAAGCAGCAAGTGCTGATGAAGCAGGTGACAGGGTGTTACCTTAACCAGGGCTCAGCCCCAGCAGTTCCCACATCTCTTTGTTCACCTTCATGGGGCACTTTCTTCCTGGGCACTCGCTTCCCTACCCACACAAAAACAAAGAAAGGGGCCCAAGTGTCTCCTGGGTGGCCAGAACTGAGTGAAGGTGGCAAAAAGCTGCTGTTGGAGGAGCAGATTTGAGAGCAGTGGGTGTCTGCAGCTCCCCATTAGGAGAGGAGCAGGGAGACAGGCTGTGGTGCCGCTCTGCAATGATTTTATTGGCTTGACCTTGCACCCTGTTGGGAAGAAGTGCACCAGAGAAAGCAGCCCCATCAATAATTCAGCACAGATGCCATGTGCACTATCTGCATGAAAGAAGATGCTGTGACAGACAGGAACGAGCTGGGGCTCATGGTTCAGGGGGATGGGCCAGTCCTGCCAGCCTGAGCACAGCTGGCACTGGGAACCATGGCCCCATCTCCATCAGCCCCCAGCACTCACACATCCAGAAAGAGGGGTTCAAACCCCAGGACAGGAGGAACACAGCCCCCCTTGGCATCTGGCATCAGCTGACAGGCGGGCTGGCAGCTGGAGCTGTGGGGCTGCTCTGCCCAATTTCTCTGGCTTTAAAGCATTTTTGCATATTGATGCTAATGAATTATGAAACATGTAATTAGTCTGTATCACTCATCATTAAATCTGACATTTAGCCTTTAGATGGAAAGGTTCTATTTGTTTTATGTGCTATTTGCACAATTAGTATTTATCTTTATTTGATTATAATTATTCTCTCTCGAAGGTGCCCCTCTGCTTAGGCACTGGGGAAGCTACATGGGCAATTAAGAAGAGCAGGAGCCTGTAAAAGCAAATCCTAAAAGCATAACATGGAAGAAGCAGATAACAGAAGTGGGAAATCTGCTTCAGAAACAAGAAGTGATGCAAAAGCACTTCGGGGTCAGCAGCTGACCAGTTGTTGCTTGGAGCAGAGGGCTGGGGTGGCAGGAGCCTGGCTGCAAGGTCATGGGCAGAACCCGAGAGGCAGGAGACAATTTATCGAGCTCTCTGGGCAGCTGGAACCCATGCTGCATGGCTTTCCATCCCCTCCACTGCACAAGAGCATCCAGGAAGATGATGCTGAAAGTGTACAATAAAATCTGCTAGTTTGGGGTGGTTTGTTTTAGAGGAGGAGGGGAGGAGCAGTTCCAGCTGGGACAGGATTTAACCACGTCCTTTCTTGGGTGGGCAGCTCCAGCTCCCCAGCAGATGCTGTGAGGCTGCTGTTGCCAGTGCTCAGCTCCCCAGCACAGCTGCTCTGGTTGGGGTGGAAAGGAACCTCCCAGGACCAAAGCAGCTCATCTCCTGGAGCTGCTGCACTGAGTCTGCACTGCCACTGCCTCCTGATCTTAACAGCATCATTTCTACACCTTTCTGCCAGCACCTCTGTTCCTTCTGCCTGCTCCCCCGAGGGGTTTATGGAGATAGGAATAAATCTCCGACCACCCCCAAGCCCAGACAAGGCTCGAGGTGTGGTGGGAGCACAGCAGCCACAGCACCAGCAGCTTTGTCACGACAGAACAGCTGCTGCCTTCTGCCCCCTGTCCCCCAGGAAGGGGCTGTGATCTCCACCATGCCACCTGCTCTGGTGCCAGGCTGTTTGATGCCAGCACTTGCTCTGTATCACTCTTGACAGGTTGTGTTTAGATCAAGCGTATCCTGGCAGAGACAAATGGGTCCTGATACAGCGATGCCAGGGGGCAGATTCTCCACCCTCTCCCCAGCAGCTTGTTCTGTGTTTGATCAACCTTGCTGTTCAAAATGTGCTCCAAATTTTGAACGGGAATTTTGAATGGGCTCTCGTGCCTTTTGCTGCTGGAATGAAGTGCCCTGAATCTCTGGAGAGATTTCTTTCTGGAGGTGCTGAGGCAGTGCATTCAGGGCTGGCCAAGGCGGGAGTAAAGCATTCACTGCATTCAGGGGAGCCCTGTGACAGGGGGTGTTCTCCTTTTCTGATGGCTATAATCAAAATCCATTGCTTTTTTGAGAGGCGTGAGATAACAGCGACCCAGTCAGTTCTCCCTCCTCTACCACAAGAGCATGCTGCTTCCTTGGATGGAAATAACTTTTTAGATGACAACTGTTCATTGAATAGAAGGAGAAAAGACATTAAATCCACTCCCATAGCTGCCATTTTCCAGCAGCCTCCTCACACGTACGCCTGTGTTTAAACTCGGGTGCCCTGCCAGCACAGCTCAGTTCACCAGCACATTCCCATATAGTCACAGCCTGATCCCAAGCACTAAAGGATGAGCCCTGGGTGGGAAGGAGCTCCTGGAGCCATGAGCCCCAGCCCTGGGAGTGCAGGGCCTTTGGGCTCTGCTGCTGGAAGCACAGGCAGCCCCAAGCAGAGGCATTGCCAGTGCCCCCAGGCTTCAACCTCTGCCAGGACAGCCAGGGAAGGAGAAGCCAGGGGATGCTGCCAAGGAAAAACTGCAGCTCCAAGTAAAATCTGGTACCTGGAAAAACAGGGTGAGAAGATTCCAGCAGCACACGTGTAGGTGGGACAGAAGAGTGGGGTCACATCCCCTGAGCATGGCTGGGGTTCTACAGTGCCTCCCGTGGCACTGTCAGGCAGCGTAGGCTGGTCTGCCTGTCACATTGGGGAAAAAAAAATAAAAATACTCCTCAGCAAGTAATTTCTAGTTACTTTTTGAGCATTGTGAAGATGTTGGATGTGAGGGACCCTGCCCGGGTTGGGGATACATTTTAAGCTTTCTTTATAGAGGTATTTTCTATGGCACAAAGCAGCAAAAAGCAACTGGTGCAGAAAAATGAACATTTAAATAAAAGCTGAGGAACTCACTAAAGGAATTGGAGTTGTGACAGGTGAGAACGTGACAGGAGCTCAGGGGCTGCGGATGCAGCAGCTGGAGTAGAAAAATCAATAAGTAATTAGGGTCAATAAAAGTAGACTATTATAGAGAAAGTAGCTTCTTGTTTTTACTTTCTTGTTAATCAGAATTTGGGAAATATATGGGTTTATATCTTTGTGTGCACAGCCACGTAGGGTTTTAACATAAAAATTCCGAAGAATAATCAGCATTCTGCTAATATATATTTTCAAGACTTTGCTACAGAAAGAGGTCTAAGTACATAACCTTACTCACTTTTACACTCCTGTTAGAAACTTTAAGACATATAGTTAAAATTAACAACAAAAAAGCCACCCTTCCCCAGGTCATGGAGCATTACATTGCAAATAAGAAAGCATCTAGATAGTACTTTAATAAAAGTAGGAATAAAATGAGAAAGAATTTATCACCAGTATTACCAGATTTTTTTTTCATCAGATAAACATATTTTAGGGCTATATTCCCTAACTGGGTATTAAAAGTAATCATAACATAGTAGATGACTGTAGAGAACATGGGATGTCTCAAACTACAAGCTAAAATAGCTCTACAATCCTCTATTATGTGCTCTACTTCTGTTTCTCAGCTTGTTTTACTTTCCCCAAGTGCAAAAGAAAAGCCACACCTGGAAGGCAAAGTCTTAGGCAGCTGAGCCCTATAACAGAGATCAAACCCACAAATTCCATCGGACGATGAATTCTGTGGTGATTGAAAAGGACAAGTTTGGGCTAAAAACACTGTGATCAAAGGGCTCGGGGGGTTGAAGTGTCACCTGAGTGGCCGTGGCCACCTCAACACAAAGCTCATGCAGAGCACAGGCAGCAGCAGCTCCCCTCTCAGCTCTTACCTGTGGGGAAGCTTTTTAAAACACATTGAGTGTGGAATTAGAGATGGAAATCCTCTTCAAACCCTGACCCTCCGGGAACAACAGTGCTGCCTTTGTATTTGCAGAGTGTCTAACGCTGGGGGCTTTATACTAATCCAGATAACTAATTGCATCATCATTATTGTGCAGAAAGTCAAACAGAATGAGCAGGACTTAACTAAACAAACGCTTTGGAAGATGCTTAAGCACAGGAGCATCATTCTCATACCCTCCAGCTGAGAACAACAGAAAACTCCACAGAACCCATCAGCTGAAGTATCAGCTTAACTGAAAACTGTCCAGAGTGGCTTGGCCATCCTCAGAAGTTGCCTGGGCTGGAGGAAGATGAGCCACAGGTGAACCACGTGCTTCACACGTGAAGACTTCTCAGCGCACACTTGGCAATGGCCGAGGCAAAGCTGCAAACTGCCAGTGCCTGTGCCCAGCTCTGCTTCCACCACGTGGGTGCCAGGGGAGAAGATGCTCAGCAGCTGTAGCTCTGGTCAAACAACTTTAGACAGCTTTAGACTGAACTACCCAGATGTTCTACAAAGAACAAGTTCTCAGCAGTGTCTTCCCGTGGGACAAGCCTATGGGAATTCCTTGCAGCCTCTTGGCCTGAGCCTGCCAAGAGCTTGGGTGGGAGTAGCCAGAAGCTGGCAGTGGGTTGGGGGCTGTGCTGTGCTCAGGAGCTGCCCAGACATTCTGAACTCAGATACACATGCACTAAACAATTGCTGATGTCAGCACAGGGCACTCATCTGGACGTCCCGTGGCGTGAGAAACCACAATCAATAGCCCACTTACCTCTGCAGAGGAGTCCTCTGTTTTTGTCAATATTAACTTGGCAGGACTGGCCCGGTGTTTTCTCCAGTTCCCAGAAGTTCTTGGCCCCTCGACTTCACAAATGCTCCAGAGACTAAGGGAAACTTCAGAGGAGGAATCCTTACATGCAGGGCTAGGAGGTTGCTGCCCAGATGGTGTAACCTGCTGCTGCTACTCAATAAATAAAAGCAAAGTGGAAAAAGAAAAAAAAGCTGTTACCTCACCACTGAAAATTTGAAATAAAAGCCCCAACAGAAGGATTTTTCAAGTCACATCCACAAGACACACCATTCGAATACAATACAGACAAGTGAAAAGAAATTCTCCTACCTCCAAAGAGAGCAATTTAGACTCTGAAAGGTGCTGGCTTTAAAAGCCTGGTCAGGGCAGGCAGGAGCTGGGCTCTGCCCTCTAACAGCCCCAGTGCAACTGCAAAGCCACCTGAAAATAGAGTGTAAACTTCAAAACCTGCTCCACAGCTGCAAGAATGGGAACGATGGAAAGACAACAGGAGATTTCCACCAGCTTTCTTGCTCTTCAGGCTAAACGCATTTATACACAGGCACGTTATACTGAGATTGCCTAATCTGCATTTCTAGGGTCCCCCTCCAGAAAATGGCCAGTGCTGTGTTTGCAGGATGCTGGTTTTTCAGATAATGCCATTGAATGTTGATCTTACCCTGTCAGCATTCATGATGTTTATTATCACATCTACAGAGGCACTAATCCTTGGTCCTACACCTTCCCCTGTCCTACAATATCACCTGTTTTTTCCTCTAATTTTCATTGCATTCCCTTTCCATGAGAAGAACAAACTATTAGTTACCTTTTGCCTTAGAATTTCATCTCAGTAATGGGGAAATTGTCAGAAATATTGAAGAAGAAGATGTGGCGAAATGTTGCACAAAAGGAAGACTACTTTCATCCGGTGAGTTTGTCAGAAGATGCTATTTGACACAAAACTGCTTCATTTATGGACTGTCAGATTATAGAGCAGCATTTTTCTCCAGCAGAATGGCAGCAGATAGTTGTGAGTGATGCCACATGCACAAGTCACACAGCAGAGGCTTTTTGGGAGCTGGAAATTAATACCTTGGCTGAGAAATACTGTCATTTAAGAAAAATTTAGAGTCAGGAGTGATGGAAAATAATTAGGGATAAGGAGGAAGCTGTTTAACTGTTACTGGAGTCTGGCCTGGAGCTCTCAGGAGCGTGTCACTGTGCAGCTCGGGGAGAGAAATGTATTAGCACAGGGTGGGTTGGGTGGGAAGGGACCTTCAAGATCATCTGGTTCCAACGCCCTGCCCTGGGCAGTGACACCTCCCACCAAAGCAGGTTGCTCAGAGCCCTGTCCAACCCAATCTTGAACACACTCAGTGATGAAGGCCAGCTTCTCTGGGCAGCCTGTGCCAGGGTCTCACCACACTCAGAGTGAAGAATTTCTTCCTCATTTCTAATCTAAATCTCCCCTCTGCCACTTTGAAGCCACCACCCCTTGTCCTTCCACTACAAGCTCTTGTAAAAAGCCTCTCCCCAGATTTCTTTTCCCCTTTAAATACTGAAAAGCTGTAGTATCTCTGAAAAAAAAACCCAACCAAAACCCAAAATCATCCTCACCCCATTGATCATCACTGGCTTATCCATCAAATGGAGCAAACCAACACCCAAGGCAAAAAGAAAAGGTGCTTCCCTCAAAACAGGCTGAGTCTTTAAAGCATGCAAGCAAACAAAACCCCTTACAGCTCCTTCAAAGCACAGCAGCAGCAGCCAAGGTGGTGGGACTTGCTGGAACCAAGAAGGACCCTGAGGCAGCTGATTAGTGAATACACTTTGTGGGAAACACTCCTCTTGTTGGCTGAGGATTCTGAAGCTGCTTAGTAGCCGAGGTTTCAGGGGATGCCATATGCAAAGTATTTTATGGAGACATTATCTACGCTGCTTTAGGTAATAAACCCCCAAATCAGTAGTTTGGGAGAGGGTGTTCTCACTTGTCCTAGTGATAGAAATGTGGGCTGAAAGGAGAACAGTATGGTAGCTAGAGGGCTGGAAAGCTGTAGCAGAAAATCTGATAAAGCTCATGGCACTCCAGAGCTGTGCCTTTTAATCTTTTTTTAGTCTGTGGTATTAATTTTATTCCTTTCATTTTCTTTACCTTGAAGTTAATTGATAAGAGCAAAAACTCTCTGGCTACCCATGAGCTAAACAGAAACACTGGAGACCCTCATGCAGGAGAACCTGCAATGTCACCCAGATCCTGGGTCAAGCCAGCACTCTGCTGTCTGTATCTGAACGGTAACCTCTGTAGCTAAGGCTGTCCTTCCTTTGCAGAAGATAATTGCTGCTTTGTTTGGTGTCACGTTGCGTTATGGGGTGCCCAGCCAGGTATCTCCAGCACCAGACACAGAAAAAGAACAATCTCACTGCAAAGAGCTGCAGATTTCATTGGGACCTCCTGCAAGGTCTCCATTGTCTGGATTTCTGTCATCCTTACATCTCTTCTCCCAAATTGCCTGCTCAGTGATGGAAGAACAGGACTGACTGACAGGCGTTAATCACATCTACAGGATAGTTTGCATTTGCAGCAAGAAAGCAGCAGCTCCTGCTGTCCCTGGAGGGACAGGCCTCCTCTGCTCTCCCCAGCTGTGCCAGGGGAAAGCATCCCAGCCATCAGAACAGCTGTCCTTGGCACAGTGCTGGCCCTCCTGTCTTATCATTAATCCCTACTTGAGGAAATAGAAAGTAGAGAGGTATAAAGACAATGCAAGCACCTCACCAAAGGATAATAGGAGTCGAGCAGGAAATTGCCCACATGTAAAATTTTCCATCTAGCTCAGACTTTCTTTCGGCTCGTCCAAAGGATTGAATTTGACAGTAAGCTTTGCGCTCAAGCTATTAAGCTGCTGCCTTTCATTTTCTTGCTAAAAGCATATGGAAATCTACAGCTAGGCAGAGCTCAACACAGGGAGAACATCTCCAGCTTCCCACCGTCTAGTATGTGATCCTCCTCCATGCTCCTTCTCCTCTCATTTTCCCAGCTAATAAGCACCCCCTGCAACCCAGAGACCCCCACCCTGGCTGAACAGGGCTGCCCAGCTCAGGCTGCTTGTCTGCCAGTGGGCTGAGAGCAGCAGCAATACAGAGGTATTCTGGGATGCCGGGCTGGTTTAACATGGGTTTATGAATTCCACTATTGATTGTCTCAAGAAAC
>VYZU01010419.1:1915-13464 GCA_013401355.1 Ceyx cyanopectus
GGGTCCTGCCGCCGCTCCCCTCGCCGGGGGCCGGGCCGGGGGCTGGGCCGGGGGCCGGGGGCGGCTGCGGCGCCTCCTCCGCCGGGGGCCGGGGATGGGCGGGCCCGAGGCCCCGCCGGGAAGCGCCTGAGCCGCGGAGGGCTTGAAGCCGCTCCCGGGCCGCCGGTTCAGGCCCGCCGGGGCCTCCGCTGCCTGGCGGAGCTCGGGGGTGAAATCCTTCGCGGAGGAGGCCGAGGCCGCGGTGAGAGGGCCGGGGGCCGGTGGAGGGGCTCAGCCCGACGCGGGGACCGAGGTCTGGGGCCGGGCCGGGGGTAAGGGGCTGGCGGAGGCCTCCGGGGCTGCCCGCAGGCCGAGTCGGCAGCGGGCGGAGGCCCCGTTGCCCCCCCCCCCCAGCTCCGGGGGTTTGTGGGTTCCCGAGGCAGGGGAGGCCCCGCGGGGTCCGTTGGCTCCCGGTGGGTTTCTCCGGTGTGAGGTCACCCGCTTTCTGCCCGCGGTTCTCAGCCCCTGCGTTGGCCCGTGGCCCCATTTCACATCGGTAGGCTGAGGACAGGCTGCTCATCTTCCCTCCGAGCTCCCACCAACTGCTCTCATTTATTGCTCCCTAGCTCTTATAGAGGATGTATTCAATATTCATGCCTTCTTTGCCTTTTCCAAGCCTCCCATGAGTTATAGACCCCTGTCCTTTAGCCTTTTTTGTTCTTGTTGTATTATTTCTTTCTATCCTCCTTCATTATTCACTGTTAATTATCTTTGCCTCCATCCTTTGTGCATTTTCTCTGCCGTTTGTGTGCATCACATGCAGCATCCCAGACACTGGCTCATTGATTTATATGGTGGCATAATGAAGTTTTCTCTCCCTTTCCCAGTAGATCTGCCTTTTTGTCTAAGCTGGGTTCTATTAAAACAGCATTTATCTGATGGCCACTGTAATCTCTCAGTGTCACGATGCTCACTTCACCATTTGCCTCTTTGCTGGGTCAGTACTGGGAGTACTTTTAGTCATCTCATTTTCACTAGCTATTTACCCCAGAGAAAAACCTTCCCCCTCACCCTGTGCTGGGCCTTTCAAAGCCCTGTAGCTGAACGTGTTCAGAGCACCCAAACAGATCCTGGCTGCTGGGTCTCCCTCACCCCTTTGCTTGCTGACACCTTGGAAAAGCTCTTTACAGATTTGTGAGTGTGTTTGATGGCTTTTGGGTTGTTTTTTTTTTGTCTGTTGTCTTTGTTTTTCCCAATATAAGTTTGTTTGGGTTGGCTTTTTTTTTTTTTAAGCATCTTTTTTTACCCCCCCTCTGCTCTTGTCTTCCTGAAGACAGCCCTTCCATAGCTTGTTTTTCAACTGACCCTGCAGATTCTGTCAGACAAGAACATGTGTTATGCTCTTTCTTACAGATGCTCTTTATTTCTCTGATTCAGGAGAGTCAGTCCTTGTCAAAAGCTTTTCCAGCTGATAAATAGCAACTAGACTAAGCCTGTGGGAGCAAAGAGGCAGTTGCTGGTCTCCTAGCTCAGAACACCCCAGGCTCAGCAGGCTGGATTTGTGCAGTGGTGCCATGCTGAGGATGAAGTCAGCTCTTGGGACAATAACCATAACTATAAAGAAATCATTTTGCTCTTTTATTCCACTCCCCAGCACAGGGCTGGGGATGCTGATGCTACAGCCCCATCCTGCTCTCTGGGCAGTGCACCCTGGCTGGGTAGTGCTGGGGGGTGGAGAGCAGCTGTTCTGCAGTGATTTTTAGCTGTCTGGTTGCACAGACTCCCTGCACCTGGCTCATTTCACTGAGCATCTTCCAGTCCCTGCTGAGGAGGAGGTGGCCCAGTTCCAGGTCACAGCCCTCCTGGGGGGGGGGGTGTGTGTGTGCCAGCCTCGTTTATCAGCTGGTTAATGTGGTGCTGAGTCTGGGTTCTGGGTAAAAATAGCAGCATCTCAAGATGTGCCTGTGGGCAGTGGCTTTGTTCTTGGGTGGAAAGCAGGTCTGTGTGGGCAAATTTCTAATTTAGCCATTTTTGGGAAGTTGTAATTAGGAATGTGATGTTTCTGTTTAGCTTTTTTTTTTTGCTGGCAGATGATCCCAAAGAAGCAAATTTGTGTGTGTGTGTGTCTGCAAGAGAGCAGGACTCGTGACTCACAGCACATGGTGCTTGTGCAGGGAGTGTGGAACCTTAGCTGCCATTCCCTGGGACCTCCTTTTATCAAAGCTGATTAAAATGCAGCATTTTCAGTTTGTGAGGAAACAGCTTTGGAGAGGAGGTGTGAAATATAGATTAGAAACTTAATATGTGCCAAGTGGTTTAAAAAAAAACAACAACAAAAAAGACTTGGAAATATTTACACATGGATATTCCAGAGTTCCAGCTGGTTTCACAACATTAAGCTCCCAGGGGCTGTGGTTTGGGTGGAAAGGCTGGAGCCCTGGGGCTGTTTTTCCTAGAGGAGAGGAGACAGAGGAGATCTGATCAGTGCTAAAGGTCAAGAGAATGAGGCCACACTCTGGGTGACTCTTGGCTCCAGAAGATTCCCAGCACAGGTCTCTGGTGGCTGAGAGATCCCTGGTGTGCTGTTCACCTTTCTCCATGCCCAGTGGTGCAGTTCAGAGCTCAGAGGGTTTCATGTGGAACACTGCTCTGTCACTGGACATGATGTGCTCTGGATTCCTGGCTGTCCCTCAGCTCCCTGACATCTCTCTGTCTTTCCAGGTGGAACCAGGTGTGCAACCCCTGGGACCTGCTTCTGAAGGACATGAAAATTTCCCTCCCAAAAATGCAGTAACAGACCAAAAGAGCAACCAACAGATACAGCAGCTGGTGAGTTGCAAACCTGCTTTGGGGTGAAGGAGTGTTGGGTGTCTTTTGTCTGTTAAATGGTATTTGGATGAGAACTAAAATAGCACAGCTGGTGTTTCAAGGAGAATATTTTGCCTTTCTGTCCCTCAAACAGTTCTCTACAAATAGGAACAGTCTGTGCAAATAGGAAGCAGAGAGCTTTGCAGAAGATGACCCTTTTTACCTTAAAAAAAACCCAACCCAAACCAAACAGCCTCCCTAATTTCTGTATTGATTTTGTTGTCCACAAATGTGGACTTGCTGATCCACTTCTGCTTGTTTCATGCAGGAGTTTGAACTGAAGAAAAAACGTAAAAAATGTGAAAACCTTGAGCATGAAGTGAGGAAAAAGCATAAAAGATGCAAAGAGCTGGTAAGTGGTCTGTGCCCAGTGCTGTGAGCACAGTGGCAGGAGAGGAGGGAGGTGGTTTTGTGCCTCTCTTGGGTTCCCTCCAAACAAGGAGCCACCAGGCTGCACCATAATGAGCTGAGCCTTGGTCTTTTCCCCCAAATAAGTAGCAACAGGACAAGAAATGGGTTGAAGTTGCACCAGGGGAGGTTTAGGTTGGATATTAGGAAAAAAATCTGTACTGAGAGAGTGGTGAGGCCTTGGAACAGGCTGCCCAGGGAGGGGGTGGAGTCAGAAAGTGTGTAGATGTGGCCCATCAGGTTTAGTGCTCGTGCTAATGTTGGGTGAACAGTTGGACTTGATGATCTCAGAGGTGTTTTCCTGAATGATTCCATGATGAATTTGATCAGTCACACATTTGAGGCTGGAATTGTTTATTTAGCCTTTCAGCTGAGCCCACCAGGATCCTTCACCCTCAGTAGCAAGGAATAATTAGGGGGGTGGGTTAGCCCAAGGGCTTTGGTGTAATAACCACCTGCTCTCCCTGCACAGGAGATCCAGCTGCAGGAGGTGCAAAGTGAAAATGCACGACTGGCTGAAGAGAACTTGCAGCTGAATGAGAAGGCTGGATGGGCAGGGCAGGTAAAAAGCAGTGCTGGGGTTTGCCAGGTAGAGCTTCTGAAGAACTTGGCCCAGCAGACTTTTGCCAGCTGCCTGCTGTGCCCCCATCTCTGTGGCTATCCTGCCTACCCTGGTAGCCACAGGAGTCTGGTGGCCCAGGGGAGTGTTCCTCACCCTGAGGACTGACCCAGCCTCTTGTGTGTGTGTTTTGGGTGGAATCCAGAGGGGAGAGGAGGGATCTCTGGGAAGCAGGTCTTCCAACCAACCTGCTGAGCTAGAGAAATCAGTTGTCTTCTGTTATTTACAGGATGGGGCCTGTGGCTGCCTGTGCTAATGCAAATCCTTCCTGTTCCAGGTTGAATCTGAGAATGCTGACCTGAAGTTGCAGGTTGTTTTGGTCACTAAGGAAAGGGATTCAGTAATTCAGAGGAATCAAGGACTCCAAACCAAGCTGGAGAATCTAGAGCAGGTGCTGAAGGTCAGTAGGATCCACGTGGTTGGATTGTCCAGACAGTGCTGCTTTTGGTTGGACATGTCTGTGTGTGGTTTATTTTTGGTCCATTCTTTTCTCTCTGTGCTCCCACTGGGAATTCTTCTGTGGGATGCTGGAATATGGCCTTCCAGAATGGGCAGAGGTGCTTTAAAAAGGATGTTTCAGGGATTTGGATGGGAGAAATGATAGAAATCATAGAATCATAGCAATGTCTGGGTTGAAAGAGCCCTCTAGAGCTCATCCCCCTGCTGAGAGCAACCTCAGGTTAAGGACTTTCTTTGACTGTCTTGCTCTGGCTGCTACTAGGAGGTTTCTCCTCTCTCCTGTGTGTGATGATGACCTGAAATACAGGCCATGCTTTGACTTCTGGCCCATGCCAGGACCCAGGGCAATATTTCAGTCATGTCTCTGTGGTTTGCTGTGCAGCACATGAGAAATGTGGCTGAGAGGAGGCAGCAGCTGGAAGTGGAGCACTCAGAAGCACTGCTAGTCCTGCAGGAGAAACAAGAGGAAGTCAGACGTTTGCAGCAGGTACTCAGGCTGGGAGGGAACCTCCTTTTACCCTCTGAATCTGAAGCTTTCTTATTTACTCCATTTTTCACTTCTTTTTTAGGCCCAAGCAGAGGCAAAAAGAGAACATGAAGGAGCAGTCCAGCTTCTTGAGGTAAGAGAGAAGCAAACAAGGTGGATTAGTGGCTGTAGATTTGGTATTTTCTATTTTAATGTCAGCTTTCTTGTACCCTGAGGTTCTTCAGCAGTGTTTTAATATCTGGATTGGCTGCACTGCCATGAACAAACAATAGTTTGCTGGCAGAGTTGCTTCTGGGGCCAAAGCTTTTGGGGATTCAGCACTGGCCTGCTCAGTCCTTAGGTTATTTCATTCACATTGTGCCCCTCAGCTCTTCCAAGGTTGTGTTAATAACCAGCCTCAGACCAGCTCCAGGTTCCAGGATCACCTGCAGGGAGGAAGAGTATTTGTGTCAATGTGATTTGAATTTTTTTCTGTGTCCTCTATGCTTTTTATTAGGGAAAAAATAAAAAAGTAGAAATGTGGCTTTTGCCAGAGCATAAGTTTGAGGCAGGTCCCTTGTCCCCTTTGCTGGGCTGGGCCCAGCTCTGTGTGGCTGGGGTGGCAGGCAGGGAAAGATGCAGCCTGGCTGCTGTGATGAGCACATTTGGGGCTTGATTTGCATGATCTCAGTGTTTGTCAGGATGACTTGGGAGAAAATCTTGGCTGTGGATTCCTGGGGAGCTGCAGAGGGAAAGCACCAAGACCTGCAACTTGATGTGGTGATTTTGTGGTTGGCAGAGAGTTGGGTTAGTTGCTTCTGCTCAAGGCATCTTGTGATTGGGAGCCCCCTGAAAAGTGCCTGGTTCTCATGTTCATGCATTTGCTGTGTGGAATTTGGCTTTTGGTGAGCAAGCAGATGCTGCTGGGAATGAGGTGGGAATCTTGGTGTGGAACAAGGCAGAGAACAATTTCATTCAAACTGAGTGCTGGGTTAGCTTTGGCAGATGGGAGATTTTTGGCCAACGTCACTGCTGATGTGGTTTTATTTCTCTTTTTTTGCTTTTCTTCTTGCTACCAGAGTACTTTGGATTGCATGCAGGTACTGCTATAATCCTCTCAAATGGGACATGTTGTCCTGGCTTTGCCACTGGTTTGATATTCTAGTTTTAACTAGACTCTGGAATTGATTGCAAGAGTGTCACCTCCAAGCAAATTAATTCAAGGAGCTACCACAGTTTTCAGTGGAGCAGCTGCTTTTCTGTTTGTATGCTTTGCTTTCTCAACCAATTAGATTTAGGAGCTTTAGTTTGTTGGCATTTCCAGAATGGTTCAGCTTCCCCATGTGTCACATTTAAAGGCCTTTTGGGAGCTACTTGCAGTCCAAGAGTGAAGTGGCTACTCCAAAACCCAAAAGCAGTGGTGGTATCATTGCAAATTCAAGTGTTGTGGAGAAAAAGATGAGCCCTGCTGGCTTTGTAAGTGGCTGGAAGCTGGGAAGCAGAGATAGTGAAGGGTAGTTTTCCCAGAAGAGGTGGTAACTGATGAAGTTTCAGCCTGGGAGCTGAGCTGCCCTGCTTACTCACCAGGGATTTGGAGAGAAGGCTGATGTGGAAGTGATGGGTTCTGTAGCTGATGGAAAACTGCTTTCAACAGTCACCTTCAGATCTGACTGCAAAAACCTGGGAGAAGATGTCCTGAGATGGAGGAGAGGCAGCTGTGACTGAACCAGGGCTTAGCTGTTGGAGGTTGGGGTGGAAAACCAGAGGTAGTTCCTGACCTGGTGGTTTAAACCCCACCAAGCTCTGCTCCCTGCTCTTGCATCCTCCTCTGGTGATGCTGCTGCTCAGCCTCAGTTGGTCTGAGGCTTCTTTTTCTCCTCCTTTTGGGTTGCCTGGAGACACAAAAGTCTCTTCTGTGTCTGAGTTTTGTTTCCTGCTGGTGCCCTGCAGCTCCTGGCCTTGCCCTTAGGCTCCTCGTCTTCCTGCCTCCCAGCACTGCCCTGGAAACCTGATGCTTGCCCAGCTGTCTGTGAATCTCTGTTGTGTGTGATGTGATGCCAACACTTCAGGGATGTGTTAACAGTGTTTTGAATAACATGAGATCAAAAAGACACCTGATTAATTAGGTATCTCAGCATTAAACTGTGGATTATCCAGGCTATTGGCTTGGCCACCAGTATAAATGGATTTATAGTGTGATTAAGCAATGTACAGAACCAAGGTAGTTTTCTGATGCTATTTAACATGATATCCAGATGCATCTCCTGGCTCAGGTCTCCACACAAGATGGGAAAACCCTCTCCATAGCATTTCCTCAGGGCCTCCCTGCATCTCCTCTTGCTGAGATGGAGCTTCTCCTACTCAGTGTGCATTTTCCTGAAGCAAGTCATCCCTGCAGGACCTGCTGGCAAGGTCTGTGGGCTGCCTGCATCAAAAATGCTCTGTGACACAGGCCAGGGTGCTGATGCTCTCTCCCCTTCCTAATTGCCTGCAGGAGCCAAGATCTGGAGGGACAATTGGGTGCCCTGCTCAGAATGTTGGGGACACCAGGGTAAGGTTTTTGGGAGCTTGCTGGAGAGCAGTTCCTTTTCAAGACATGATTTGAATCCTCCCATAAACATGCAAAGCATTTTCAATCTTTCCAAGGCTTCTTTATCTTCTGACTCCTCTCATCTGGTCTTGTGCAGGGCTTGGATAGGATGTTGAAGTTCAAACCCAGCAGGTCAGGGGTTGAGTTTTCATCCAGGCTCCTTGCAGATGCTGAGTCTCAGATTTTCAAAGATCCTGTAGGTGCAGAGCTGTCAGCTCCCAGGCAGGACACCTTCTTGGAGTCTGAGCCCCAAGATGCAGCAAAAACTAATGCTTTTGGAAGCCTGGCTGGTGGTTTGGAGTTTGTGCCTCATCTTTGTGTCTCTCCTGGCAGGCCAGGGTGAAGGATCTGGAGGAGCAGTGTCGCAGCCAGACAGAGCAGTTCAGCCTCCTGGCTCAGGAGCTCCAGCAATTCAGGCTTCAGACTGGGAAAATCGACCTTCTCACCTCTACACTGGTGACTTCTGAGCTTCCTCTGGCTCTGTGCAGCTCTACCCCACAGCCCCACTGGGAGAAGGGTAAATGCTGGGATTCCTGAGAGTGTTCTGAAAAATAAGTTGTTGTTTGTGTAAATGGAAAGGTGTCAGGGAAATCAAAGCAAAACTTTGGGGATCTCTGTCTCTTGGTTTGTTTAGTGCTAAGGAGAACTTGGCATTTCTCTGACCAAAAAGTTCTCAGGGTGCCCACTCTTCACTGTTAAATGAGTCCCATTTTAGACTTTGAGCTGCTCCAGAGGATGTTTGCCCACTGCTGACCCCCTGTTGATGGTTTTCTTGCAGAATCCACTGTTCCTGGACTGCTCCCTCACCAGAGCACAAAGAAGCTTCACAATGAAGAGGCTGGGGAGTTGGAGTCATCCCAGCAGGTGCCTGAGGCCTCTGTTGGCTCCCCAGTTGCTGCTGCTGGTTCTCAGAAACAAGCCAAGAAAGTGGAATGTCCCTCAAACTCCTCAAAATCAGAATCCATGCAGAACAGTCCCAAATCCTGCCCAACTCCAGAGGTCAGTATGGGAGTCCCCTCTGCTTTCTGACCACAAGGGAATACACGTGTTGCTGAGAGCACCAGTAGTGTTGTGTCCATTCCCTCCTGCCTGCCTGAAGGAAATGGGGGGAAACCATGGAAAACCATGTTTGTGATGCTCATCTGAACCCATGGCTGTGCTCCAGGAAGGGAACTGCTGACAGACAGCACAGGGAGCTTGGAGAAGGAGTGGGGTGGGATGGGAAGTGTGGAAAAGCTCTTGCTAAGCTGCCTGGTGACATCTCAGCTACCATTAAAGAACACAAAGGCCACAAATTATTATTTTTAACATGCTGAGCAACCTTGTGCAGAAGCTTTTTGGCCTTGAGCTGTGCACGAGGGACTTAAAAGCACCAGCAAAGAAGTTTAAATATTATAATTTTACTCTCTGAAAGAAAGCATGAAGAGATGCTGGGTTTGTACCAGCAGAGGGATGAAATTAAAGGCTGGCTTTGTTTATGTTGCCAAGGTCCCACACATGGTTGTTGCTTCTCCTCCCCAGGAGCTCTTGTGCAGTATTGTAGGGTTCATTTCAGCAGTCTTTCATGCTCTCTGCTGCATGTCACTTTGAAGTGACAATCTAGGGTGGAGTGGGGCTGAGGGTGATGGCAGGGGAGGCAGCTTTTGCTCTTTGGCTTGGAGTTTGTCAAGAGTGGAGTTGCCCAACTCAGTGTGAACCTGTCCCAAGGCTGCATCACCCTCCTGGGCAAGGAGTTTTTCTTCATGTGTGACTGGAAACCCTGAAGCTGCAGCTTGGAGCTGCTGCCTCTTACTGCAACTACTTCACCTTAAAAATTACTCTTCCAGGTGGTCCTTCCTGCTTTCCTGTGATCATGTCCTTCATCTATCATGTTTTTAGGTGGATACTGCAAGTGAAATGGAAGAGCTGGATGTTGACAGCATCTCCCTAATGCCAGAGCCAGGCAGCCAAGGCCCTGCAAAGCTCCAGGTGTTCCTGGCTCGATACAGGTACTGGGCCCTTCCTTGAGCTCTGTGAGGTTATCTCAGAGTTTCCTACTTCACACTCCTCTCTAGGATTCACCAGCTGGGTGTGGACAGTGACTTAGACCACGTGTTTTATTCCTCTATGTGAAATACTTATTTTAATATGACACTGGATGAAAAACTGAGTTTGAAATAACACATTAGTAGTTTTCAACGTGGGGAATTTGGTGTGCTGTGCTTGTCCCTGGTGAATGAATTGGACCTTACAAGTTTGGGGTGTTGTCAGTAATTTTTTTGGTCAAAACTATGAAGTGGAGCAAGTGTAGAAAGTTACCTGGATAAAATAGTTATGGGTGCAGGTGAGTTGAAGGTTTTCTATTTTAGAAATCCAGAGTCCTACAACTTCCCTACCTGGTACACTCAGAAACATGATTCCCACCTTTTCTTAAACACTTTCTTGAGTCCCTCTGGTCTGTTCCTTCAGATATTACCAGACAGCTGTTCCCAGCTGCTGATGGAACATGGGGCAACATGTTAGTAGTCATGTATAAAACTGTGGACTAGAGTCTTGACCTTTGTCTGAGGAATTTGCTGCTTGCAAACAGCAGGTGAAGTCATGGGATGGTGTAAACTGATTTAATATCAAAGCTTGACTGTGTTACTCTGGAAGTTCCTATGCAAAGTGAGCCTTCCTCTTGTCAATATTTCAGCTACAATCCTTTTGATGGGCCTAATGAAAATCCAGAGGCAGAGCTTCCACTGACTGCTGGGGAATACATTTACATCTATGGAGACATGGATGAAGATGGCTTCTTTGAAGGTGTGTTTTAGTAGAGTGAAATGTGACTGAACTGCTGAGGAGAGTTGATCTCTTAAAAATATGAAAAAAAAAAAGAAAAAATTAGTGAATCTTGAAACCTCAAGATAAAGGCTTTCTGCCCAAAGTTAGTTTGCTAGAAGGAAGAGCAGAGTCTGTTGGAAAAGGGTTTATGTCATGATTAAATTAAATCTCAACCTTGAAATCCTGGTGGAGTGATTTCAGTGGGAATTTTTCCCCTGCTTTCAGCAGAGCTGGAGGTTTCATCCCCATATGGTTCTTTTACCATGGAGAGGAACATGCTCAGCCCTGGGCACCTTCTGCAGATGTTCTGTGTCCCTCTTTCCAGTGACTGCACAGTAAGCCAAGGACTGTAAGCAGTTGATGCTCTCCCAAGCAGCCCACACTGCAGTCATTTGGTGTCACACAGTGTGTGTCTCTTTTGGCACTCTGGAAACATCACCCTGATTGATTAATAGGCAGCTGGAATTGAAACCAGGAATTGGGGACTGTACATTTGTAAATGGAGTTTCTTTGTGGAGCTGGCTTGATGGGATGAAAGATCCTGATTTACTGAGGGGCTTTGCAAGAGCTGAGGCAAATGCATGCTGTGTTGCACTGCTTGCTCTCTGACTGTTCTGCCTCTTTTCTTTCTTTCTATTTCCAAGCTTCTCATGTATTTATTTCTTTGGTCATTCGTTTCTCGTTTAAAGAATAAAAAAGATTATTCTTTACTAATGTTTTCTGCTTTCCCTGCTTTCAGTTGACTTGCTGTAGGTAGAGTTTGAAAGGGGGAAGGCAGTGAGCTCCCTACCTGCTGCTCATTTGACTGTGATGTGGCTCTTGCACGTGCCAAGAGTTGTGTGATTTCAGTCGTCCTCGTGGGTCCTCCTGGGACATCTTTGTTGCAGAAGCTAGTGTAACAAAGGAGGGAGCTAAAAAGAAGGCCAGAGCTGAATACAGAGCTGGAAAGATGGACATTCTTGAGGAAATATTGCAAGCCCCAAACCTGTATGGCTGGGAGAAGATGTAAAATCATCCATCTGCATAGTTTGGGAAGGCTAGCAAAAGACACTGGAGTGAGTGAAAGAGCTGTGATGAGGAACAATAGGATAACAAAGAAGGAAAAACCCTTCTGCTAATTGCACAAAACAACTTCCCACTTAGTTGGCTCTGAAAACGTGTGGAGCAGTGCCTGTGACCATTAGACCAGTGAGCCCCCTCTCTGTGGCCGTTAGACCCCCAAGAAGGGAAGGGTAGGAAGAGCAGGACGCTCTGCCAGGAATAACCTCTGGGAGGTTGTTCTCATTCCTGACTGCAGAGTGGCTACGAGCTGGCTTAGGTGTTGTTGGTGGCCGGGTGGAAGGCTGAGCAGGAGG
>VYZU01010430.1:0-26397 GCA_013401355.1 Ceyx cyanopectus
TTTTTTTTTTCCTCCCAGACCATCCCTGAGCTACTGTGGGGCTCTCTGGTCTAAGCTGAGTTCCTATACTGCTCAGTCAGGCATCTGTCAGGAGCCCCTCCTTGCATGTTGTGTTTCAAAACCAGCCAAAGATCCTTCAGCATCTTTGGGTGTTGCTGAGAAATTCAACATTGCAGGAATCCAGCTGTGTGAAAATGCAGCAGGCTGTGGGTGTTCTGTCCCAAACCAACACATGGGGTTTACCACCCTATGCAGCTGGTAAAGCTGAAATATCCCTTCCCCCACTTGCCCCATACATGGCACACATCAAACATTGTTGGCAAGACTGACTGGTTTTTGTTAGTAATTTTCTTTCTCTCCTGCAGCACCACTGAGGTGAGTGGGAATTGAAATCACATTGTCACCCTTCCTTCCAATTAGTGGCCCCATTTTGGTGCAGCCTAAAATTGGCCCCTAGTGACATTTGGATGTCTACATGGCATTTACATTTCAAACTTGTCACAGTGATAGCTCTGCAACGCAACCACCTGATGTGTTTGTTTTAGGGTACACATGTGAGCTCTATGGGGGTGCTCAGCATGGAATGGCTGAGATGACTAATTGCTTGGGGATTTTAACCTAATTAAGTCCAGCTAATGGGTTTATGAGGTGGATCATTTGTAAATATCACCAAAAGTTGGAACTGTTTAACTGAGAAGGGTCTGGAAGTTCTCGAGGTCTGACACATCATACACTCCTGTCGCACCTCTGAGCCCAGCCTGGTGTCCATAGCTCTGAAGCGTCTCGAGGGGAAACTGGATTTTCTATAATGATCTCTTTCCTCTACCTGATGACTGAGCACATTTTCTTAAGGCTCTCCTCATCTCCTGGAACAGACATGAAGCTGAGGTCCTGACCACATCTGGTCATTAGAGATCCCGTAGTGTTTCTAGCAGCGGTGCTCTGGCCGGGTTCCAAATTGGGTAATTATATTACGTTTCCCCAAATTCCCTCTGTAGTTTCCACTGGATACAATTTTCTTTTTCACATCCTGCCTGAATCCATGCTGTAGCCCTGTAACTAATTAATTTAAGAGATTTGAAAGTATAAAATGCTATGTAAGTGCTGCAAGTACTATCATTACTTGTGGTCCAGCATGATGCTGAACAGCTGTTGTGGTCTGTCTCCAGAGGTGGCTGTAGCAGAGAAGGAGGATCCTTTGGAAGAGCTTTGAGGCTCATTGCAAGGACAGTCTATAAACCTTCAACAGAATAATATTCCTGGAAAAAGGAGGAAGCAAGCCGATTGCATTTATTGAACTTAAAATATTTAATACCAGTATAATCTTCTTCTCTTAATCTCCTTGAATGAAAAAGTTCAACTAATATATTCTTGTGATGTTGATTTATTCTCATTTATATTACAGTTGTCTATACCTAAATTAGCATCTCCTTATGCTAAGAACTGTATGAAATATAGTAAGTCTTGGAGTTGATAATCCAAATAAATCAGGCGGGCAAGGAGATGAAAATAGTTTCTAGTTTGGGATGAAAAGTTCTATGGTTGCATGAACCAACTTTTAAAATTTCCCTCTGTAATCGAGGCTTAAGGGCAGCTAACATGCAAAATACCCACAGGCAGCTTTTCACAGTTGGAACTTCTCTGAGAACAGTAGTGGCATGTTGATTGAGTTAAGCCTCCCTGGAGAGCTGCTCCTGGAGAGGCAGTAGACAGGGTTTAATTCAAAGAACTTTTTGAGTCCTTTGGTGGTACCATTGGGAATACCAGCAGTTCTCCATCTAGTTGTACCTGTCTCAGCCAGGGCAGCAGTGGCTGTGCTATAGAAACTTGTTGCTTCCTTGGCATTACCTCAGGAGCTTGACATGCTGTGAACAGCCCTAGAATGGCCTGAATCTTCATAGGTGCTGATTTCTTAAATGTCATTGTTTAAGCAACAATATATGCTGAGATGAACAAATACAGCTTTGTTTCTTTGGTGCCCGTGCTTGGAAGTATTTTTTTCCAGTAGGAGTAAATGTCTCTGCTCTATAAGGGGGCTATGTCCTGCACTACTGGAGTGAGAAGGTCCCAGAAGATGAGCGCTCAGCTTCCTTTGTCTTTCTTCTGAACTTATGTGGAAAGTGGGACAGCAGAGGTTGTCCAGGCCATTGGGAGGGAAGGCAGAGCAGGGCTGGTCCTGCTGAGGATGAAGCTACTGCAGTTGTATTTTCATGTGGCTGCTCACACTCTGGCTGTGTGACCCTTGCTATTAATTTTCTTTTTTTTGTTAACTGTTCAGAGGAGATGGACCAAGGTTCAATTTTCCCTTGGAATAAAAGCCCAGACATGAAGACACTCATGCTTCTCCTCAAATTTTTTCTCACTTTTCTTGTTCTATTTTCTGTGTGCCTAAGGATGCCTCTGTGTTTTGAAACAGAAGTTAAGATTTTGAAGCCTGGTGGGAGTGAAGCACAAGGGCCATGCTAGCAGATAACAGAAGCCATAGGCTACATTGCTCTGAAACAGCCATGACCATCGTCCACAGGCTGTGGTGCGTATGAGTGTGGTGGCATCTGTGCCAGCAATGACACATCACTGAGACATTTACATCACTGATGCTTTCTATGAATCTTGTACTGAGTAAATTTGAGTCTAGTTCTTGGTATATAGCTTAGTCACCTTGAGTCAAATGCTGTGTTTACGTGTATATGAGGATTATGAGGCACCATTTGCGTGGCCATCTACAGGCCCTGTCTTGCCCCTTGAGGAAGCACACAGTGATATTGTGCACCCAGCTACTGTTGGTGTGGTCTGCAAACCATCTTGAGGGCAGCTGTGGAGCTCTGTCTGCTGCAGAGCAGTCACTCAAACCAAAAATAGTTTAAAATACCAGTTGCCTGGTGTTTGTTAACAGCCCTTACAGTTTGGTCAGGGAAAGGGAGTGTAGAGATGTACATGGTGCAATAAACTTTTCTCTTCTTTCTCTTCTTTTTCATGGTCTGGCTTTAGCTACAGAGTCATCTTTGTCATCAGTTCTGTCAGAATGCTGGACTGTGAGGTAGGATGGGGCCTGGCACATCACTTTTCTGTGTGATGAGGAAAAGGCAGCTGTAAGAGTAAGCTACAAAAGCTCCACAGATAGAGTTGTGAGCTGGTACTTTCAAAGGCCAACCCACAAGGCTGAGACCGTTGTGCTTGCTCTTCTAACAAACTGACACTATACCTGCTAGCATAAAATTGCAAACCTTGCCTCAGTCTGGTTACCTGCTCCTGCATTTAGTTATCTAGCTTATTCAATGACTGAGTGAATTGTTCCATAGCATCTGTACTTACTATATTTCATGTTTCAATATAAATAAATGTGCTTACATCAAGGGGATCTCTTATGTTAAAGGGATGAAACTCAGGCCTGAGGAAATTGCAGGGCTGCAGTGTACCATCTGTTTAGCTTTTTTGGTTATGGTAGGCTTTATGAAACCCATTTCTGCTCATGAGGATGAACTGGATGTGAATGGTTGACAATGACATTTAGAAGAGACAATCTGGCAAATAAGGAAGCATGAGAGTCTCCTGTGGACTGTTAAATACTGAATAAAATATGAATAGCACTGTGTTATTACTAAAATGAGCTATTTTTAATGATTCCACTTATAACCCAACCAGCCCTCTGACTTGACAGTTAGCAACAGCACTCAAAACCCATGAATAATAAAGCAAGCAGTTTAAAAGTTGGCCTATATATTAACATATAGTCCGACACGGGTCTCAGGTGTCTCTAATGAAGAAAGATGATTGCACAAAGAGCTAATAAGAAAATCATGGATTTCTTCCTCCCCCCTGCAAGTTATTGATGTAATTTAGCGTAATGATTCAGAGAAAAACCAAACAAGTTTGATTAAAATTTTCTGTGCTGTTTTTGAACACAAACAGGGAGCTGCACTCATACTGAATGTGGATAAGAGTCTGGATGAGATTAGTGTCTCTGGTTAACAGATGTTAATTATTAATACATCTTGGACTACCAATAAGGAGTAATAGACCACAACAAATATGGGAATGCAATGTTCTGTTGGAGATAGAGAGCTGAAAAGGGAAGTCTTTTTGGACTAAAACCAACTTCTAGCTGAGCAGGTTGTTCCAACAGTTGTCCATCTTGGAAGGTCTCACATCTCCTTGCCAGGCTTTGCCAAAAGCAGAGGGTGGTTAGATCTGTTCAGTGTTTTGGGGATTTTCAAGTTATCATTGCTTGATGGTGGAGCTTAAAAAAGTTAACTGGGCCAGGAAGCTTTTGGTGATATCTAGTGTTCTGGAGCATCCTGAAGGAAGGGGATGCAGGAGGCAGTGGTAGCGTTACCCCACACTGAGAGGGCTCAAACCTTTCTCCGCAAAAGAGCAACCCACCCTCAAGGCCACAGCTGCAGTGCTGTCTGCCTCTCCTGTTAGAGCCACCTTGCTAGGCTGGGCAGGTGGCAAGATCTGTGGTAAGCAGGAGCACGTGGGGCTTCTTTGCATAGGGATTTGGGGTGATTTGGTGCGAGCAGGGAAAGCTGGAGGTCTTGTTTCTGCTTGCAGAAAGGGCAGTGTTGGGTAACAGTTCTGCTCTTAGGACTTTTTATGTCATTTATGTTTGAGACTTGGTAGAGAAAAATTGTGCTGAAAGCAAGGATCAGGACCCAGGACTGGGCTTGGGACCCAGGAGTGAGCTTGGGACCCGGGAGTGGTCTTCAGCGTTCTACAGAAATGGTAAAATGTGTTGTTCAAGGCTCAGAACATAAAATTGGTCCCTTTATTGACATAGCTGCTTCTTTCCCCATGGTGGTACTCCTCCTCCTCCTCCATGATGTCATGGCAGAGTGCTGCACTGGCAAGTATTATCCCCTTTGGGACGAGGAGGATGCTGGGTTAGCAGGTCCCCAAGCCCCAAACCAGGAAAACGAAGGTTATCTGGGCCAGGAAGCAGCTTGGAAATGCTTGGGAGCATCCTTAAGGAAGAGGATATCAGTTGTTGGGACAGATAAAAAGCCACCCTGACATGAAGCAGCGGGATTAGCACTCTGATTGAGATTCTCTCTTGTTGTGGAAAAAAAGTATTCCTTGCCTCTTTAAAAATAGCCTTTTGGTCTCTTTCCTGCCCTCCTGTCTTTGAGAGAGAATATGCCTCCATATGATCCTGGTAGGAAACCTGGGAGGACTGTAGTAAAAGCATGATGTAGGAGAGCAGCTGAAGTGCTTGTCTGTGTGCTGGGCTGCCCTGAGCTCCCCTTTCTGTGGCACTGATGTTGTGCAGGAAACTGGAGCTCCAGTGATCTGCTGTGTCCTTTGCACCTCCTTGGTCTTGCCCATGTGTCCCTCTCTCTCTGCACTGTTCCAGTCCCTGCTGCTCAGATAAGAATACCACGGCTGGAATTGCAATTACAGAAATGGGCTAAACCAGCCTCAGTGCCAGGGTAGTTTGGCTCACTGGTGAGCTGTGATTCTTGCAGTTTCTTACGGAAATGTAGATTCTTCCACCAGTCATAGCTGGTGAAACGGTGATTTATGCCCATATTGTATTCTTCCAGGGCTTTGACCAAGATCTTGTCTCCATCTAGAAAAATTAAAGTGGATGATTTCTAAACCAGACATTCATGATCATAATCCTTATTTATGTGAGAACTTCCACAAGCCTAAGCTCTTTACAGCCATTGCACTTGTAGTGCCTTTAATGGCTGTAGGCACATAACAGGTAGACCTTCTGAAGAACAGCATCATCAGTTACGTTCAGTAATCCTTTTCCAAGCAGATGTTGAAGGATTTGCCAGGACCTCATGATACATACACCTGGAAACCTTTGAATTTGATTTAAACATGCTCACAGAGTAGTAATTAACTCAGAACTGCCAAACACAATTACAGTTCAAAGAAATAGTATTTCAGTTTTTCAGCACTTAAATGGAAAAATGAATTAATCATTGGCAATCACTGAGTTAATACTTAACTCATGATATGAAATGCTCCCACACAACCTTGTTTCCAAAGCTTTCATTAACTGAGCTAATAATGACTACTACAATTAGAGATGCAGGGCATTAAGTAGTCCAAGATAATAGAACATACATAGTTATTTTTAAAATTTGCCAGTAAGCTTTGCAATGTGTAAGAAATTCACCTTGTCTCCTGTTTGGAAGCATTCCATTTTCACACACCTGACTTTTTTGGACAGTTAAACTGTCTCGTGTGCTGGCACAAAACATCCCAGGATGGTCCCAAGACAACACTTTGCTTTGACTCTCATTTATCTGAAGTAGTCTGTGGGCACCAGCAGGAGTCTAAATTTGTAGAAAGTTCATTTTTTGTCTGGAGAATATGGATTGAAGCTGGTATGTCTGATGAGTCCTGATTAGGTCTTGTAGCAGCATAGGTGGGATATTTTATTCATTTCCCTGGTTTTGTCTTGTTCAATACAGAGGCAATTGAGTGTCAATAATTGAAGGAATGACATCAAATACTAAACTAGGCCAATAGTGAAATCTAAGACAGTTGTGTCTTTATGGCAAAACATCTATTCCCAAAGGGTTAGGTTCTCAGCCAAAAGGAAAGCTTGGATAAAATAAAAGGTGGGATAAGAAGAGAGGTCCCAGAGATGCACAGGGTAGCTGGCAGGTAATTGTTTTGGAGTTTGGCTGGTGGAGATGAAAGGAAGAGAAGGGGGGAAAATGTAGCCCCTTTTTTTAATTTTCAAAACGCTAATCTCACATACAGAGTAGCCCAGCTTTGATCAAAAGGGTTAACAGACACATAGGCTGTTTAGACAGATCTTAAACATACTTTTTTCTTTTGGTCTTGTTAGCTCTTTTTTTTTTTACCAAGAAAACATGAAAAAATGCTGCTTTGCATCTATTATTTTTTAACTTCTGGATTAGCCACTGAACAGGAAAAGCAGCTGTTTGCAGGGCTATGGTGTCTTGGGCATTCCCCAGAACCAGCTACCTGGATTTGCACTGCTGGTCTCGGGTTGAACAAGGGACCCTGGTGTGCAAAGCCAGTGAAAACTGGGATGCAGCCTTTAGGAGCAATGTCTTTGCCTTCCTGTATTACCACCTGTGTTTGTGGAGTGTTCCTCAAGGAATAGTTTAAGACTCTTGCCCCAGTCCCTTTCAGGAAGGGAATTATAAAGCATTGATCTTGGTTTTGTTTAGCAAAAAGCAGGACAACAGAGGACCAGATATGAGCGTCCCAGAGAACATAATGAGTGAAATATTTGGAAGTTTTTCTGCAGGTATTTATTTTTCTTCTTTGAATGGTGTGTGTGCATAGACGTGCATGTAATTCAGTGACCACAAGCAATGGAAACTAGGAAATTTGAAGAGCTGAGGCAAAAGGCAAGAAGTTAGGAGAGAAGGCAAATGCATCCTGCTGTCCTCCCTCCCTCACTGCCCATGTGGTCATGGACACCCTGCAATACAGCTTTGCTTTGTAGTGATGATGGTCTTTACACAAGATCTTACCCTTATGGCCTGTCTTACCTCATTGGCTAGTTGGTGATAGGCTGGAGGCACATTCATATCAGAAATGCACACTGAGCTGGTCTTTCAGCTGCAAAAAGCCTCAGCTATTGGCAATTCCTTAGGATAAAGCTTCAAGGCTTTTAAAAACAACAGGAGATAGAGATGGGCTAAAACCAAAATCAGAACATGTCTAAGCATTGCTTTTGTTGGACACTGCAGCATGTTTCGGTGGTATCAGTCATTAGGCAAGGCATTTCCAATCATTTATTTGATGTATTTTGTCCATTTTTGCTCTTCCTAATTATACTAAAGTGGTGTTTGACAAATCTATTTTATTCTGATATTCAAATTGGATCTGAAGCATTATGCCAGAATATTCCTGCCCATTGGACTATGGAAAAACTATTCACTCTGACCCTTTACCATTCAGTACTCATTCTTCCAACTCCATGACTGAGCAACCATGTGATCTAATACCAATTTTAGTACTTGGCTGTCTCTCTGAAAAGCCTACATGGAGGGAAAGAGATTTCCAATTTCTCCTACTAGCCTAACTCAGTAGGAGTTTTTCCATGAGCTTACTTTTCCAAACTCAACAATTCCATGATCTATAGTATCTCTAGGAAATTTTTCAACCAACATTTTAATGAACATAGATCTCTTATAAATATTTGAGGAAAACCAGTAAAAAGAGCCACAAACTGAAGTGGATTCATGGACTTTGCTCACATCACTGAATATTGGTGTATGTTTTACAAGCTATGATGTTAATGGCTTTTAATCTGATTCATCTGATTTCCATATAATAAGAAAAATGAATGTTTCTCTCTAACTGTAGGCAATTGGATGAGCCATAAGACAGAATTAAAATACAATTATCTGTTATGAAGATCACAGATTCCTTTAAAAGTTTCGTTATTTACAGTCCTTTTCTTGGTGACATTTCAATTCTCAGGAAATTATGCTCTAAATTGTACCTAGCGTGCTCACCACCCACATGTTACACATGCAGTAAGGTTGTGAGATGGGAAGGGTGAATGTTTCCATTTTAATTTTTCTTTTTAATGAGATTTTAGAGTGAAGGGTGAGTATTTTGCTAAGATATACGGCAAAGATTGCCCAGCCAGGGAGTGTAACAGGGCTTTCAGTGGCAGTTATCCACAATGTTATTTTCCTGCCATCGGGATAAAATCCATCCCTTTCTATTAAAAAAAAAAACATAAAGGTTCTTTGTGTAGGAGAAGTGCACAGGGTTGGAAAGCAGGAGCCTCACCTCAGATCGGCTCTGAGGTTACTGTTGTGGTTGGTGCAGGGGGGAGGTAGAGGCCCTGGAATGGGACAACCTTGCTGCAGCAGATTGTCTCCTCGTGGCGGGAGGTGTGTGGAGCGCACTGGGCTTCGCCCTTGGGCTCATTTAGCTTAGCAGGATGAATATAACCCCTGAGAGCAGTAGCAATCTGCAGCAGCACTGTTATCAATGGGTCTTGTATTTACTGGCCATACAGTGTATGCAGCCTTGCCTCTCCCAGGCCCTTCCTCCTCTGGAACCCCACTGGTTCCCTGCTGGTTTATCAGAAGCACAACAGGATTCAACTTACGCACTTGAACATAATTTCCTGGAAAATGAAGCCACATCCTTTTTTTTTTTTTTTTTTTTCCAGAAGAAAGCTTTACAAAACATATGTTGAGGGGGAAAATAATTAAAAGCTGTAACTGGGTAAAAATTGTTCCCTTGACATGAACCTTAAGTAACTTTGTAGGACTGAAGTCAAGGACTCCAGTTATTTTGCCTTTCTTTGGTAGTAAAGGAGCACAGAACCTGGCCTGTTATCTACCAGGAAACACACCATTGGAGGTGATTTAGTCTTATCTTTCTGGAGATTAATTGGCTTAGCTCAGAGCAGGTCTAGAAATCAGAGGTCTATGGGCAACATACCTGTAATCTTAAAAGATTTATGTAAGGATATTAATTTCTCATTTCATTACAGCAGCGCTATAGCCTAAAACCTATTTCCATAGGCTTACAAAACCACCTTCTGACACCAGTATCTAATGCACTGCTCAGTGCTAGGTCCTTATTGGAGTTGGCAAAATCAGCATTACACTACTCCCATGTAGCAGCTGCAAGCTTTCCAGCGTGCTGAGAGACTGCCTAGAAAAACAGTACAGATTTCACTTGTCTTCACATTAGTAAAGTATTCCAATTTTATACACAAGTGTCCAGATTCTCAGCAAGCCTCTGCTGTTTACAGCCACAAAATTTGTCAGCTCGTATGTCTGAATGCTGGGATATTATGAGAGTGGATGCATTAGAAATTCCCCAAGCAGTTCTGTAGTTACATCTCCCATGTCCAAAAGACAGCTGCAAAATGTGCTCATTATTGCACTGTTGTATTCAAAGAACCACTGCACCCCAAATATTACAGATGGTGCTGCAAAAACATGGAGCTTTGTGTTTGTTGACATGAAGAGCTTGGGTAGTAGGGCTTGTGTAGGGGAAGGACAAAACTGGCTGAAGACACAAGGGTCAGTGCTATGTCGGGATAGCATCCAGTGACAACATTAAGTACACACCTCCCTGGAAATTATTAGCATTGCTGTGACACTCTCAGATGTTAGTGAAGATCAGGACCTGATGAATGAAGAAGTGTACCAAAAATTCCCAGCCTTGCAGGGAGGGCTGGTGGGGAACAGTATTGAAGTGCTGGGTGCCTTGATGAGATACACAGAGACAGAGGAGAGTCAGGTCTGAGCCCACATTACTGTTTTTTAAATCTTGGCCCTGAGACAATCCTTTCTTGCTTCTAAATTTTAGAGCACCCTGATCTAGATTTTCTTCAAGCCTGCCTCTCATCCACTCTCTATAAATAGTCTTTGCATTCAGCAGCTTAGATGACAAGAACCCTGGGAGGGGGTATGTGCTTTGCTGCAGAGCTTGCAAAGCTCGCCAGGCTTGCCTTTTCACAGAATCACAGAATCACAGTCACAGAATCATAGAATAACAGAACATTAGGGGCTGGAAGGGACCTAGAAGATCTCCTAGTCCAACCCCCCTGCCTGAGCAGGATCACCTAGACCAAGTCACTCAGGAACACATCCAGGCGGGTCTTAAGTGTCTCCAGAGATGGAGACTCCACAACCCCCCTGGGCAGCCTGTTCCAGAGCTCTGGCACCCTCACTGAGAAAAAGTTCTTTCTCGTGTTGAGCCTAAACCTCTTGTGCTCCAACTTGCACCCATTGCCTCTCGTCCTGTCATTGGACGACATTGAGAAAAGCCTGGCTCCATCCTCTCTACACTCACCCTTAACATATTTATAAACATTAATGAGGTCTCCCCTCAGTCTCCTCTTCTCCAGGCTAAAGAGCCCCAACTCTCTCAGCCTCTCCTCATAAGGGAGATGCTCCACTCCCCTAATCATCTTGGTGGCCCTGCGTTGGACTCTCTCCAGCAAATCTCTATCTTTTTTGAACTGAGGTGTCCAAAACTGGACACAGTACTCGAGGTGGGGTCTCACCAGTGCAGAGTAGAGGGGGAGGAGAACCTCTCTTGACCTACTGGCCACACTTCTCTTAATGCATCCCAGGATGCCATTGGCCTTCTTGGCCACGAGGGCACATTGTTGGCTCATGGTCATCCCCCTGTCCACCAGGACCCCCAGGTCTCTTTCTCCAGAGCTGCTCTCTAGTACATCAGCCCCCAGCCTGTACTGATACATGGAGTTGTTGTGCCCCAGATGCAGCACCTTACACTTGCTCTTATTAAATTGCATTAAATTTCTCCCTGCCCAGCTCTCCAGCCTGTCCAGGTCTCTCTGGATGGCAGCACAGCCTGCTGCTGTGTCAGCCACTCCTCCCAGTTTGGTGTCATCAGCAAACTTGCTGAGGGTGCTCTCTACCCCCTCATCCAGGTCATTGATGAATATATTGAATAATACTGGACCCAGTACTGACCCTTGGGGGACTCCACTAGTCACAGGCCTCCAGCCAGACTCTGCTCCACTGACCACAACTCTCTGAGATCTATTCTTCAACCACTTCCCAATCCACCTTATTACACCATAACTAAACCCACACTTCTCAAGCTTGGCTGTGAGAATCCCATGGGAGACAGTATCAAAAGCCTTGCTGAAGTCAAGGTATATCACATCCACTGCACTACCCTCGTCTAACCATCTACTGATATCCTCATAAAAGGTTATCAGATTAGACAAGCATGATTTCCCCTTACGGAATCCATGTTGACTATTTGTGAGAAGCCTCCTTTCCTCCAGATGCTTAGAGATGGCAGCAAGGACAAGTTGTTCCATTACCTTTCCAGGGATGGAGGTGAGGCTGACGGGCCTGTAGTTACCTGGGTCCTCTTTTTTGCCCTTTTTAAAGATTGGGACCACATTGGCCTTCCTCCAGTCCTCAGGCACCTCTCCTGTTCTCCAGGACCTTTCAAAAATGATGGAGAGTGGTCTAGCAATAACCTCTGCCATCTCCCTCAGCACTCGTGGGTGCATCCCATCAGGGCCCATAGATTTGCAGATGACCAGTCTGCTCAATTGGTCTCTAACCCAAGCCTCATCAAGAACTTCCTCCCTCCAGATTTCATCTGTGGTCTTGGAGACCTGGGACTCCTGGTAGCTGACCTTAGCAGTAAAGACCGAGGCAAAGGTGGCATTCAGTAACTCAGCCTTCTCTCTGTCCTCAGTCACCAGGGCACCCGCTTCATCCAGCAGCGGGCCCACGCTTCCTTTAGGTTTCTTTTTGCCTCCAACATACTTGTAGAAGCTTTTCTTGTTATGTAGAAGCTTTTCTTGTTAGAATGTTTTTCAAAACATTCTTGTTAGTCGGAAGGAGAGGAAGTAATGGGCGTTTGACTAAGTTAATGTACTCAGTGAACCATTGGAGAGCTGCCAACTCGCATTTTAAAATAAATGTCAACATTAATTTTTAAAGTTTAAAGGCATATTTTGAATTTTTGCTCTCGCCCCTCTGCAGAGAGTGCTACAGCACTTTCCAAGATGCAGCAGCCGGCGTAGTGGGGCCTCCCTGGGGATCTCCCCATGGAGGCATCCGGGAACTGGTGCTTGGAGCACCACTGATCCTGTCGTTCTTGCCACGTGGGTGTGATTCCTTCTTTGCAGAGAAACCCTGACCTGCTGCCTAACTCACTTAAAAAAAAAAAAAAAAGAAAGACTTTACATTTTCATGGTGCTGTTAATTTTCTTCAGGCTATACCAAAGAGAACTGGAGCACAATATGTGTTACAGATTATCAGTACAATGGCATCTCCTATAAATAGGGTCACTGTAGTTATGTCAGAGCTTTGCTGAGCACAAATTTAATTTAATCAAGGTATCTTTTAGTGTTGAGGCCCATCTGTTTAAAATTAGCACTATCATCTCTCTAGGCCCTCTTTAAAATTGTGATGGTCCAGAATCTGTATCCCTTAAAGGCAACAGCAAACAGCATCCAAATTGCTAAAGAGAAAGATATTTTTCTAAGGATGAAGCATTTTTTGGAAAGCTCATAGACAGGCAGTAAAAACAAATAAGTGAAAAGGGGTTTCTGCTTTTCACTGGAGACTGCAGGGAGGAATTTTGGTAAGAGGGAGGGCCATGGAGGGTAGCACAGAAGCAAGGTATAGCAAGCTGTTTCTTGCACCGAAGCAGGCAGAAAGGTATTTCCAGATGACAGTTGGAGGGACCAGCTGCAGAGAGGATCAGCAAACAGCCCCCCATGTGGAGGATTCCCCCTGGCCTCGGCTGAACCACCAGTGCAGCTGTGGCCAGGCAGGACCAGGGATGGCGTCTGCCTCCCTGTGAGGCCGCTTGTGTGCAGGATGGCTCTGCAAGCTGCAGGCTCTGCAAGGCTTTCCCCCAGGACAATATCTCCCAGAGCAAGAGCATTAAAGAGGCTGAGGTTTGTCTCCCCTCATCTTGCCATATGAAACAGGCCAAGGTCCCCAAAAGTGACCCCCATCTGTTGGGTCTTGTAACCGGAGTTCTTTAGGTCACCCTACCAAGGGGAACAAGAATGACATGGAGCTGATTTTATTGCCACAACACTATAAAGCCTACCAGGAGCTGATGTCAGTATAGATTTGTTAAAGATTTTTTTTTATTATTAAATGGGTCTATAACACCACCTGGGAACATGCCACATGAGCTTTACCCTCCGAGAAATGTAGGCTCCTTCCTGAAATCCACAGCCATATGAGTCCCCTTGGCCATCATAGTTGTCACCTTTGCCCCAGGGAGAAGAGCGCTTGCATTCAGTTAAATCCAGACTGCCTGGAGATGGTTTCATTCCCCCACTGCTCTCTCTCTGCACCTGAGCTTTTCAAGGTATCAGCAGAATTTAAAGGCAGAGTTTGCAGTAAAAAAGAGCTGTGTCTTAGTGAAAAGAGCATCTTTAATCGCAGTTTGCAATGGCAGCTTGAGAGTAAATAATAGTTGTCTTAAAATCATATCACTTCTGTCCAGCAAACTCCTTTTTGTTAATAGAAATGCCACCCAAAAAGCAAAGCAATGACAATCTTCCCAGCTGGGATCCCTCTTGAGCCACCATGGCCTCTATAGAGCCCTCTTCCCATCCATTTGTGCTGCTCAGGACAAGCAGCATCTGCCCACTTGCACTGTGTGGTAATGTGAACGTAAGTTATCTATATCCAAGGTCATAGATTCAGCAGACCAGTGCCTCTAAATATATTTTTTTAGCTTTAAGCATTTTTTAAGACCTTCTAGTTGAGAATTCCCTTCCCTGTAATGAGACTTTTTCCCTAGGCATGTAGGTCACAAACCCAAGAGTTTGTATCCAGTTTCACATATGGTCCAAAGAATCCTGCAGTCCTCAAAGCTTTCCTGAGGAAACCGTCCTCGGACTGGCTGTAACTACACAAAATGTTGCATTTCTGATGAAGTGGCCCATCTAGTTCATGTTGTTTTGGTTTAAACATTCAGCCAGGCTGGAGCAATGGTCCATAACCTCCTCACGCCTCCACCTTGCCCATCTCAAGCCTTGGTCAGGCTGTAAGCTGAGCAGAACCACCTTGGCTTTTCCCACTGCCTCTTACCTGACTTGCCTTAGCTGAGAAAATATCTCCTTCCTATGTACTTGTCTGGTTACAGCTCTGTCTGCTGCAGTCTCCAGGAGAAAAGACAAAATTAAGTTGCTGGTGAATTACACACATTCATGGCATACTTTTGTGGGTGATGATATAAGTGACCTGCCCAAGGGAGGACTGGGCCATTGTGAGACCACCTGAGTCACCTCACTGAATTGCAAAGGCTGAATAAATTCCTTGTCCTCAATGGAGTTTACCCTAATGACCTGAGGCTACAGATATTTTCCATTTCTCTCTTTGAACTAACTTGTTAATATTAACCAAAGTCATTATTAATTTCTTTTTTAACCTAAAGTGAAGATTATCATGACTGTCAAATATGCACTAGCACTCCTTAAAAGCATTTAATGTAGTACCTTCAGATTAATATATACACAAATAAGATATTACAGATCAATTAGTATGCAAATTAAGACATGGATTATTTGTGTATACACATATCTTTCCAAGCCTACTGCCTAGATGGGCCAGCAGGTAGCTTGTGTGCTTGTTCATGAAACCGTATCTATTACACCATGATATCAGTGAAGTGCTCTCTGGTGCATGTTATTTTATCCATCTCTGCCCAAAGACACAATGCTGGACATTTAAAAGATAATAAATAAAAGTAATAAATAACTTCTCATTCCTATAAATGTCTGTAACTGCGCTGCTGATCTTCAGCTAAGATAATGTATTTAGGCTTTAAGATGTCACCTTTTTCAAATGAAATCACTAGGAGGACACCATTTACCAAGTCACCAAAATCCTTGAGAGAGGACAGATTTTACTTAAGTTGTTACAATATCAGCAGTGTAAGCTGCAGGCAGGTAATTTGTAAGTGCAGGAAAGGAAATCCATAGTTAGCAAACCTAAAATAACTTGGGAGCAGCTGCTTCTGAATCAGTAGGTTGATGGGGACAACACAAGCAGTCTTGCTGGAGGTCCTGCAGGAGATGTGCTTTCCTTGTGGTTTCCTTGGGATAAGTAGGGGCCAGACCCAACCAGTGGTTCCCAGGAAAGCCTGTCTGTATGAATGGAAGTACAAGGGATAGGGTGAGACCTCTGGGAATGTCTGCTCTGACAGTTGCATTTCCATGCCATTTGTCTTTCCCAACCTATAGATCACAATTTCCTCCCCACACAGGTTTGCACCCTACTTGTCCAAGAGATGTGGAGTTTTGCTGCAGATGTTAAAACCTGGGAGCTATAGGAGTGCATCCATAGGATATTCTCATGGCCCACAGAGCTCTTGTGGTGCTCCCTGCATAATTTTCTTCCTCTTTTCCAAAACAGTACATCTGATGTCTCAGAGCATCTGGAGTAGCAGTCAGCTTTTCCAAAGCCTGTTTTCCCTGCCTCCTATTACTCAGCACACCAGCAATGTGGGGCCAGTTTGGTGGGAGGCTTTAGTACAGCCAAGTGTAATGATGAGCCATGGGGTGGCCAGCCTCCTGTTTAATTTAAGAACATTTTCCCTATGTTTTGAACCCTACAGTGAAAGTCCTGCATCCAGCTGCATTTCACTGCCTCATTACTTCATAGATCATCTCAATAATCTGATTCCTTCCCTCCCACACTCTATTCCCACTTCTTCAACCATTAGCCAAGTGAGCTGGGTTAAATTTCTTGCAGCACAGAGGGGACTAAAATAGACTATGCAAGAGCTTAATTAGCAATCTTTTCCTTTTACAACATATTGAAGTTTTCTAGGCATCAAGCCATATTCTTTCATAGCCTTTCTCCTTCCCTCCCACTTTTGCTTTTTTGGTAGCTTCTAATTTTTTGTTAAAGGATAACAACATTACTGACAGTGTGAGATACTTTCTTGCACACCACTAAGCATTAAAAGGAAAGTATCAGATACAGAATATATGAGAAAAGCACAGATAACACAGCTAAGCAGGTTGCAGGAGCTATACATACAGCCCCAAGAAAAGCTGGACTGGTAATTTGCTTCTAGTCAGTTCCTGTCTTGAGGCTTTCCTTCAGAGTTACTCAGAATTACCTGCCAAGGAAGACAAGTAATAAAACCTCCCAGTTTTCTTCACTGGGCTGTGTTTCTGGTATGGGCCTCATTGACCTTGGTTTCCTACTGCTGGGGTTCCCTGGTTGTCTTGTTCCACAGACAAATGGTGTGTGTTCAGCTAAAGTACAGTCACTGCAAAATCTTAGAAAACCGGAGGAAAACCCTGTGTATTGGGTTGTGAACCTGTTACAGACCTGTTTTGGTCTTGACCTTTGATCACTGACCATCTCAAGTGTAAATGGTCTGTATGAATAGTCTGTTGGCTGCTATTAAAACAATGAGCAGAGTGAGGAGATGTGGTCATTCAACAATTGGATGTGCTGAAGGAGGAGTGATTCTGCAAGGTTCAGGTCTGCGTCCTTCATCTGCTTCATGTGAGGCTTTAATTCTTCTCCTGCAGTGTTAATGAGTGCCCTGGGCAGTCAAGTTAGATTATTTTCCTCTGTCCCAATCAATGTTTAATGACTCCCACTGAAATGACTGAGGCAGGCTCACCTTCAAGAGTCAGTGGTGTGTTGGGACTTTTCCAGGTCATCTCTATAAAACTGGACCTGCTTCTTAAGGATTTGATTAAGTTCCCAATGAATTCAATAGCAAAACTGCTACTGGAGCAAGCCACATGGTAACAAATGTTGGATTTTAATTTATTATAATGATATCAAAGCTAATGCTGGCTTTGTAATGAAGCTTTAGAATGGTGGAATAAGAAAGAGGTGAGAAAGAACAGTGAAAAAAAATGCTATTAATTCAGAGACAGATATATTTATTTCAAGTAGATTATTCTTAGAAACACTCGTAGCATTATTTACAAGAATCTTTAAAAACTGCAGTGCTAGAAAACTGAGATTCATCACTGAGGTAAAACATTTCATTATTATTTCTCAAATCAATTCCCCCCAGCAGAATATGAATTACAGGATTTCAGCCAGCCCTTTCAAGAAACCTCTTTTAAAAATTTACATAGCTTATAACAGATTGCCAGAAATATTGCAAGCAGCCATTAATTTACTCCTATCCAATTAAAGCCTGTGCTAACACATGCACTGATATGCACACACTTGTTCCTAATTTTTCTTCTGCAGTTAAGCATGAACAAAAAAACATGCCTTAGAACTAAAAGAATTTGAAGGCATTTTCATGCTTGCTTATTTTTTTTTAGACTCAAGGGCAAGTGTGCCTTTGATAAATATCATTCTAGGGTTTTTTTTCTTCCAAAGAAGAAACCTCTTTACAAATCACTACATTTTTTTTCTGCTGTTGATTGGCAGATAGATTTGCAAAGAGCATCAGAAGCAAAGTCTCCTTTAGCTTTTATGTTTAAATTGTTAAAATTTTTTATTAATTTATTAAGCATACTAGGTTGAAGAAAGATATGGAACAACGGGATTTGGGCTTTTTCATGTTACTGAATTGACAAGGTGATTTACAAAAATGGGGATGATCAGCAATGTTCTTCTGAGAGCCCTGAGTGTGAAACCCTTTATTTGCTCTTTTTCTTAATGGGGATTGTGCTTCTTTAGTCAGCTGTCATCACTCAGTAGTAATCTTCATACCCAATATGTTAGCAAATTAGAAAAGGGAAAAAGTGCAAAAGGAAGCTTGATAAAAATAGGAGAGTGGGAAAACGATTTATTTGGCCATCAGTAAATATGCTCTCCTGGTGTCTCAAAGTGGTGGCACTGGCTGTTATTCAAACCCAAACGTGGTGGAATGGAGATGTAAGAGGACTCCTGGCTGAATCCAAGCCTTCTGCCTTGCAAAATCAAAAATCTGGTTTATAGGCACCTAGCACAAGAAAGTTTGTGGATTGGGTGGAGCAGCGTGTCTCTTCACAGAGAATCTCAGGGTGGAGTCAACCCAGCTATGTCAGGTCCACCCGCAGCAAGCCTGCAGGAGCTTTGGATTGCCCTGCAGTTCCTCTACATCTCATGAGTTGGTGCAGCTCACCCCTGAACCTTAGGAGTGCCTGGAGGCTGGAATGGCCATTCAGGGTTCATGCTTCATACTCATTCTCCTTGACAAGTAAAAGTCAGTATGAAAATTGATCTGCAAAGCTGTGATTGCCCTTGAGAGTTATTCATCTGAGCTTCTGGCTGTGGTCCATGGGGCAAGAAATGAAGCTAAGCATTTTCCAAATTATAATAAAACCNTACAGAATATATGAGAAAAGCACAGATAACACAGCTAAGCAGGTTGCAGGAGCTATACATACAGCCCCAAGAAAAGCTGGACTGGTAATTTGCTTCTAGTCAGTTCCTGTCTTGAGGCTTTCCTTCAGAGTTACTCAGAATTACCTGCCAAGGAAGACAAGTAATAAAACCTCCCAGTTTTCTTCACTGGGCTGTGTTTCTGGTATGGGCCTCATTGACCTTGGTTTCCTACTGCTGGGGTTCCCTGGTTGTCTTGTTCCACAGACAAATGGTGTGTGTTCAGCTAAAGTACAGTCACTGCAAAATCTTAGAAAACCGGAGGAAAACCCTGTGTATTGGGTTGTGAACCTGTTACAGACCTGTTTTGGTCTTGACCTTTGATCACTGACCATCTCAAGTGTAAATGGTCTGTATGAATAGTCTGTTGGCTGCTATTAAAACAATGAGCAGAGTGAGGAGATGTGGTCATTCAACAATTGGATGTGCTGAAGGAGGAGTGATTCTGCAAGGTTCAGGTCTGCGTCCTTCATCTGCTTCATGTGAGGCTTTAATTCTTCTCCTGCAGTGTTAATGAGTGCCCTGGGCAGTCAAGTTAGATTATTTTCCTCTGTCCCAATCAATGTTTAATGACTCCCACTGAAATGACTGAGGCAGGCTCACCTTCAAGAGTCAGTGGTGTGTTGGGACTTTTCCAGGTCATCTCTATAAAACTGGACCTGCTTCTTAAGGATTTGATTAAGTTCCCAATGAATTCAATAGCAAAACTGCTACTGGAGCAAGCCACATGGTAACAAATGTTGGATTTTAATTTATTATAATGATATCAAAGCTAATGCTGGCTTTGTAATGAAGCTTTAGAATGGTGGAATAAGAAAGAGGTGAGAAAGAACAGTGAAAAAAAATGCTATTAATTCAGAGACAGATATATTTATTTCAAGTAGATTATTCTTAGAAACACTCGTAGCATTATTTACAAGAATCTTTAAAAACTGCAGTGCTAGAAAACTGAGATTCATCACTGAGGTAAAACATTTCATTATTATTTCTCAAATCAATTCCCCCCAGCAGAATATGAATTACAGGATTTCAGCCAGCCCTTTCAAGAAACCTCTTTTAAAAATTTACATAGCTTATAACAGATTGCCAGAAATATTGCAAGCAGCCATTAATTTACTCCTATCCAATTAAAGCCTGTGCTAACACATGCACTGATATGCACACACTTGTTCCTAATTTTTCTTCTGCAGTTAAGCATGAACAAAAAAACATGCCTTAGAACTAAAAGAATTTGAAGGCATTTTCATGCTTGCTTATTTTTTTTTAGACTCAAGGGCAAGTGTGCCTTTGATAAATATCATTCTAGGGTTTTTTTTCTTCCAAAGAAGAAACCTCTTTACAAATCACTACATTTTTTTTCTGCTGTTGATTGGCAGATAGATTTGCAAAGAGCATCAGAAGCAAAGTCTCCTTTAGCTTTTATGTTTAAATTGTTAAAATTTTTTATTAATTTATTAAGCATACTAGGTTGAAGAAAGATATGGAACAACGGGATTTGGGCTTTTTCATGTTACTGAATTGACAAGGTGATTTACAAAAATGGGGATGATCAGCAATGTTCTTCTGAGAGCCCTGAGTGTGAAACCCTTTATTTGCTCTTTTTCTTAATGGGGATTGTGCTTCTTTAGTCAGCTGTCATCACTCAGTAGTAATCTTCATACCCAATATGTTAGCAAATTAGAAAAGGGAAAAAGTGCAAAAGGAAGCTTGATAAAAATAGGAGAGTGGGAAAACGATTTATTTGGCCATCAGTAAATATGCTCTCCTGGTGTCTCAAAGTGGTGGCACTGGCTGTTATTCAAACCCAAACGTGGTGGAATGGAGATGTAAGAGGACTCCTGGCTGAATCCAAGCCTTCTGCCTTGCAAAATCAAAAATCTGGTTTATAGGCACCTAGCACAAGAAAGTTTGTGGATTGGGTGGAGCAGCGTGTCTCTTCACAGAGAATCTCAGGGTGGAGTCAACCCAGCTATGTCAGGTCCACCCGCAGCAAGCCTGCAGGAGCTTTGGATTGCCCTGCAGTTCCTCTACATCTCATGAGTTGGTGCAGCTCACCCCTGAACCTTAGGAGTGCCTGGAGGCTGGAATGGCCATTCAGGGTTCATGCTTCATACTCATTCTCCTTGACAAGTAAAAGTCAGTATGAAAATTGATCTGCAAAGCTGTGATTGCCCTTGAGAGTTATTCATCTGAGCTTCTGGCTGTGGTCCATGGGGCAAGAAATGAAGCTAAGCATTTTCCAAATTATAATAAAACCTAAGTTAGACAGATGAGGTTTAAAACATTGTGATCCATGTTGTGAACTTTTCACTGTGTTTCAGTTCAAGCTGTAATATTATGACCAATGTAAAAAGGCTTGAAATAATGCATTTAAAATGGAAATTCTGCCTTTTGCTCACTACTACACCTGGAGGTGTCAATACACTCATACACTCATAGGATTGAAAGGTGTCACAAGCACTTCTCTGGGAAGACACTACGATTGCTTTTTCCTTCTCCTGTGGCAAGACTTTCTGTGCTTCCTCATCTATTATTACTATAAATTTCAGTAGGAAAAAGAAAATCAATTCCACTTGAATATCACTCTTGATGGTTGCTCTAACTCTCTTGATGGGCCCGAACAAAAGACTCCAAATGTGTGTGTATTTTGAGCTGTGCTCCTTTCTGACCCCCCAGTTTAATTTCCATCCTTCAGATGAGATGAATGGAGTGTGAAGCAGGTCATATCTCAAGCCACTGACACATCGGTTACAGACAGAACTCACAGGCAGGAGAGGCAGCCAGTTTGTAGATTAAATCAAAGCAGTTCTGAAGAGATGGGAGGTCAGCAAGGGCCAGCTTTGACATTTGATAGAACCTGGTGATCAATCAACTCTTTCTTGGGTCTTCCAGGTTTCTTGATGACAATGTTTCTTTAAATAAATAAAAAAACGTGGATAGGATGTGTCAAAAACTGCCAAAGAAGCTCTGGATTGTGCAAAACAATAAGGATTGATTATTATCAAAGATGATAATAGCAGGGATTGTTTAAAGCAACCAGCATGGAAGTCAGTGCTCTTTAATTGCAGACATTTTATTTGCATGCAGTTGTAACTCTTTTTTTTTAATTTATTTATTGCATGCTATATTATATCACTACACTTTTGGTAATAATCCAAAAGCATGTTAGCAAATCCTGGCTTTTCATGGCACTGGGGAGTAATCAGGAGTCCCTGATTAAAAAAACTAGTGTCACATTGAATAGATGTCTGAGGTGATATTCTGGCCCCGGATGAAATTTGCCCACTGATAAGTCATCCCAGCTAGCAATATTTATCTGCAGGGAGTGTAGGAACATCCCTGAGAAGCAAATTTTTGGGTTTGGGCATAAACCAGATCTCATTAAATGAAGCAATTTTGCCCCAAAGTCTCAGGGGGAGAAAGTCCCCCATTGCCTGTGGGGTTTGCCTCATAAACACATTCTAGCAGAAGATGCTTGTTAGGGGAGGATGTGCAGCATCTCTCCACAGCAGACCTTTTTTACCCCTCTGATGTACATGAGAATTTTCCCCTAGTGGAGCTCACTGGAAAATCCTCCATTGTAGAGTGTTTTCAGAGACAGTGTTAAGCTTTTCCAGGAGAGTACACAGCCTAGGAGGGCTTGTTGTGACAAAATGGAGCTGTGTTCTGACAAGTTTACAAGCAGTTTGGTTGGGTTGGATTTTTCCATCCTTAGTAAAGGATGGAAAATTTATATATAGTGTCTTGCTCCCCCTCCTTGCTACGTGTGAGAATTGGAACTATGGCATCTATTTGGGGGGAGGGGGGTATTTGCTGTGGAATCTCTTTAGAGATCATTGTGCAAATATTGTTTTTCAAGAAAAAAAAATAAATTTAAGAGAAACTGCCAGAAGTTTCTTTTAGGAGCATAAAAGAAAAATTAGATGCAAAAGCCTCATTTTGATGGCAAGGGATACACTTTATTGAGATGGAGAAGAGCTGATGAGGAAATCAGGATTTGGAAGTTGGTTTAGAGAACAGTGAATTTCCCCAACGAGCCACAGATTTCCCTGTGTGGACTTAGCCTCTAGCTCATGGTTCGTAGGCCAGGGTTAATGTTTCCTTACCTTGGGGGATAAACTCCTTTCATCTACAACAATATAAAGACAGTAGGCACTGCAGTGATGGAGAACCATATAAGTAACTTGACAGGCAGAGTAATGGGCCTGTGTTTCAATGCTCTGCTAAATAAGACTCCCTGGGCATCCCTGGACACACACTTTGAGGAGAAATGAAAATGTCAGAACATCTCATTGCTGCTTCAGGAATTTAGTTGAGCTACACTCTCAGAGTGCTCAGAACCACGTGAGGGCAGGGTTGGGCAGGGCCTCTGAGTCAGGTAGTGGCCATCAAAGATGTTAACTTTCACAAAAAAACATTTGAGAAGGTAGGAGAAGGGAATCTGCTATTGATAGTTGGAGAGATGAAGCTAGAAATCCCTGACTTCTCTCACCTTGCTATTCAGTCTCTTTTTGACTCAGGCTACAGTCTCTGGGTATCTCTAGTTCTCTGTGGGTTTGAAACTCAGGTTAGGAGACTCTTGGACATGAGGTCCATCTGCATACATGCCAGTGTGCCCATGCTATGCCAGTCAATGCTCGCTCACCTCAGAATGGTCTGCATTTCAACACTAGGGTGTTGCATATAGGGTGATGATTATTAGGGTTACATGAAACCACTGTTACAGTTGGTGAAGAATTAGTTAAATATTAATAATAGTTAATATTAGTTAAAATTAATAACTTCCTTTGAGTCCCCTTTTCTTTATGCAATTTCTTTTATTGAAGTCCCTCAACCTATCTCACCTCCACCATATGCTGTTGGAATCTTCTCCAGGGCTTATGCATTTTTTTCCCTATGATAGCCCATATCCTTTCTGTTTTCATCAGTCATTTCTGCATGAATATTTGTATATGGTCATTTTCTCATCAGGATGCCCCAAATCAACACTAGGTGTGTTCTTGTGGGGGAGAAGAAGGTAGCAAGGTTGTTGAAGATACTAAATATGTATTCCCTATGAAGAACATAGATTTGGTTTTTGTGCAGAACTTCAAGCAAATGCTGTTCATTTGATAAGAGATGCATACAGGGAATACCTCTTGTGATCAGTGATTTGGAAAAAGAACTTTAATGAGAGTCTTAAAAATGTGGTGAACTGCAGGAAGTTCTTTTAAGCTAGAAGGGCTGTCTTGTGGCAGGGCCACAACCCCTGTGGTTGAGGAGAAGAGCGCCAGTGGAGCCAGCCCTGGTCTGAAGCTCAACTAATGCTTCAGATGAGGCTTTGAAACAACTCAGAAAGAATCTGACTAAATATCAAGTGTAACTGCATTTTATTACTTCATTTGACTTTATAGCAACTCTGCTCTCAGATTTATAATTGAGAACTTAATCCTTTGCTCCACTGAATTAAGGGTCTGTCTTCCTTCCCAGGCTTGTGATGGTGTCCAGAGGTAGATGACACCTTGCATGGCTTTACTCCCCAGAGGGTGTGCAAGAAAAGCAATGAGCATCACTGCAGTCAGATCCTCGGGGAGCCTCTGTTCAAGGGCCAGACTGGGGGGAGGGGTGCAGGGAACTGGGGATTGTTTTCTGAAAAGCTAAAATAATTAGTTTTGGTCTGGAAGAGGTCAAGTGCCAAGACCTGGAGAACAGTTTTTGCTAGAATGTGGTGATCCTGTCTCCCTGGAGAAGTGGGTATGTGCAAAGAAATGTCCCAGCAATGGGTAGCTCTCTTGTGTCATGGATAGCATCTTCCTGGACAATCTGCAGAAATATTTTTACTTTTTTTCTGGTCTTGAAAGTGGAGTGTTTATCACATTGCCTCCCAACAATGTTCTTTGATATCCTCGGGCTTCAGGAGATGAACTCTGGCATTAAAAGCAAGCAGTGTAAACAGCCTTCAGGCTCCTCAAATGCCCTCTTCTTCCATAAAATCCTCAGTCCACATTGTCTTCAGATACTGCTACTAAAACTGTTCCTATTTTTAGGGACAAAAAGCAAGTTATTCTGAAACCATTGCATATTTTGTTCCTACTCTAAATGCTGGCTTTGACAGCAAAAGGCCAGCAACCAGAAAATGGTTTGAATTCCTTGCAGTGGAGGGAGAAGCAAATGTAGACATGACAGTGAATTATACCTGTGATGTACACACCCCCTTTTCCCACACTGGTCCTCAACCCCCAGTAAGTCTGTGCCCGGTGCAAAATCCATCACTTGCCTGCCTCATTGTAAGGAACTGTAAAAATATGCAGGCCATTCTTTAGATACAGTCTAATGTTGACAGATGCAGAAAGATATGAGGCAGGAGAAAAAGAAATTGTTTGTTAATCTTTATTGCTACGGTTTAGCAAAATATGTCTGAGTGAAGCAAGAATGGCCCTTTTTAATAATTTCTTGCATTTATTACATAGCCTGTGGGAGAGAGGAATGCTTGAGGCAATCTTGATGTACAGGTTCTTGTAACAGAGCTTGCTCTGTCTGAATGTGCTGAAGAGCTTGCTCGTGTAGGAGAGCCCAATGTGATTAGAGCCATTTCTTTCCTCCCTGAGATTTGTCCTTCTGAAAGCATCTTTTGACTTGAGCACCTGGTCTAAGATAAACCAGTTTGTCATCACAGCATTTGATCATCCGCTATCAGGAAGTACAATTTTGGCACAAGGTGCTTATTCAGACAGGAGAATCAGTATTTATGAATTTAAGTCCTGAGGTATTGAATTTTGGATTTCCTCTGCACTAAGCAAACACTTGAAATATATCAAGGAGTCACGGATTTCCAGCCACATGCCAGAATCTCTTTTTTTTTTTTTTTCATGACCAGTAATCATTAAAATTAAAAGGTAATTGAAATGGAATTAAAACATAGGATGGATACATTATTAGTCACACCATAATTTATTTGGGAAGTTTCTGCCTTTTTTGTTGTTTTTTTTAAATTTATCTCTGTTCAGACGAACTTCTGAGGACTAATTAAATTGGGCAATTTAATGGATAACTAAACACCACATCTCTATTCTCTGATACTTCCCAGTTCTTAGACATAATCACATCTAAGACACGCTTCATTCTCCTCTACCTTCCTGAGAATGTCCTATAATTTTATGACCAATAGCAAAGAAAGCCAGGAAAAATGCAGCATTATTGGCAACAATGCATTATCAGACATTCAGTCCAAGCAGTTCTAACAAGTTCTGTGCCTTTAGTCACATTTTTCAATTATAACAGTTGTTAAGTCACACCCCTCTGAGTTATTCTGGTAATAAATCATTTTGTCCATCTGGAAAGTCCCCACTCCCTTCTGGGAAGCACTTCCAGAGGCTGTCAGAAGCCCGCACCCTGTTTATGAGATAGTCCCGCTGGACAGCAGAAAACACACACAGATCATTGAGCCACCATTGTGACTTTTTTCAGTACAAAATGCACACCGTTAGGAGTGGGAAATTATACAAAACGCTCAGAGGAAAAGTCAGGTAATAGGCAGAACGTGTACCTTTCTGCTATCCTTCTGTTGAGCAACAGTTGGGGTACCCACAGCATCTGGTAACAGGCAGTGTCTGTGGATTTCCA
>VYZU01010448.1:8758-20287 GCA_013401355.1 Ceyx cyanopectus
AGCCTGGAGAAGAGGAGACTGAGGGGGGAGCTCATCAATGTCTATAAATATGTTCAGGGCAGTGTAGGGAGGATGGAGCCAGACTCTGCTCAGTGCCATCCAGTGACAGGACAAGAGGCAATGGGAGTCAGTTGGAGCACAAGAGGTTGAGGGGAAACACAAGGAGAAACTTGTTCCCAGTGAGGGTGGCAGAGCCCGGCAGGGGCTGCCCAGGGAGGTTGTGGAGTCTCCTGCTCTGGAGACACTTAAGACCTGCCTGGATCTTTTCCTGGGTGACTTGGTCTAGGTGCCCCTGCTCTGGCAGGGGGGTTGGACTGGATGATCTTCTAGCTCCCTTCCAGCCCCTGACACTGACTGTGACTGACTGGGTGTTCCTGTGCCTGCCTGTAAGCTTTCCTGGGTGTCAAATAGAAGTGCTTATATTCTGACTCCCTTTTTCCCTCCCAAGAAGCAAGTGCATCTGTTTGTGGTACAATAAAACCTATGACCTTAGTTCAGAGTTACTGCAGACTGAGAAGAATCAATGCCAGTTGTACACATGAGCACGGAGGTGTCTCCAGTGAGCTGCTGTGCAGTCTGTTGTGCAGCAGTTGCAGAGCAAAGCAGAGCAGGCACTGCCATGGAGGTGTCTCCAGTGAGCTGCTGTGCAGTCGTTGTGCAGCAGTTGCTCCGTGCAGCCCCTGCAGAGCAGAGCAGCCACTGCCGTGCTTGTGCTCCGCTGGAGGACTGCTGGGTGAACTTGGTCCAGCAGACATCTCTTGCAAGGATTTTGAGGTAGCAGCAGGTCCCACTTGGGATGTAGGCTTCTTGGCTTTCCGGAGGCCCTTAGTGCAAACGCTGCTGGGAGTTTGTGCTGCCCTGGCATGGTACGGAGGGCAGAGCTGGGAGGGAGCCGAGCCGGGCTCTGGGTAGCCGGGCTGCTCTCGGCTTTCCCGGTGCTGGTGGCAGAGACTGATGAGTCATCAAGTCAGCTGGTTGTGCCTCTGCTGTGTGTCAGAAATCTTCCCCTCTGCAGCAGGCTTTCTCATCCCTCTGGGTAAGGGCGCTGGAAGGACGATTCTCTCCTAAGTGCCGGTGCTTAACTGCTCGATTCTGGCTTTGCTTCACTGGCTCTGTGGATTCTTGTTCCCCCTGGCTTCTGCAGAAGAAGGTAAGAATCCATGTTGAGATGAGAAATAGTCATGGATTTTCTTCCTTGCTGCAAAAAAAAGCTTCTGAAAAATCTCTCTGGAGGTTTTCATTTTGGTGAGATATTTGTGGTGAGGCAGTTCATTGTGTGAATTCTGTGTCCAGGCAAATGTTTGAAGAAGAAATAAAAGGGACTGCAATAGAAAACAGGGGTTTTCCAGCAGTGAGAGCAGGACAGTTACATTTATGGGGTTGCTATGTAGCCAAATTGCTGTGCTGGGGAGAAACCAAGAGAGAAATATCAGGCCATTGGCACTTTCTTGTTTAATTATGACTATAAAATTAATGAATCACCTTTCATTCAGAGGTGTTTCTGCATAAAGTGATATTTTTATTTCTGTCAGAGTCTGTCTGTGTCAGAGCTCAGGAGCATGTTTAAAATCAATTGTTGAACTGTTTAAGATGAGGAAGAATCTAAGTAGTAAAGGATACAAGATGTCTCTGCTCTTAAGGGAATTAAAATTGAGCTAATATCCTGTCTAGATGTTCATGAAAGAAAAAGTGAGGAAAAAAAGAAAGGTGAGGAAAGAACACACAGGATCTCTTGCACTCTGAGTAGTTAATAGGTGTGTGTTTAACATCTGTAGCTGTGTTAGTCTGAGCAGAACCAGAGGAACTGCAGAATGCTTTGTGAGGCCCTCCCCTTTGTGAGTTGCCAGAGGAGGCTTTTGAGAAGTAAGCAGTGAAATTAAACTTATCTCTGGGCCTAAAGAGCANCTGGAGAAGAGGAGACTGAGGGGGGAGCTCATCAATGTCTATAAATATGTTCAGGGCAGTGTAGGGAGGATGGAGCCAGACTCTGCTCAGTGCCATCCAGTGACAGGACAAGAGGCAATGGGAGTCAGTTGGAGCACAAGAGGTTGAGGGGAAACACAAGGAGAAACTTGTTCCCAGTGAGGGTGGCAGAGCCCGGCAGGGGCTGCCCAGGGAGGTTGTGGAGTCTCCTGCTCTGGAGACACTTAAGACCTGCCTGGATCTTTTCCTGGGTGACTTGGTCTAGGTGCCCCTGCTCTGGCAGGGGGGTTGGACTGGATGATCTTCTAGCTCCCTTCCAGCCCCTGACACTGACTGTGACTGACTGGGTGTTCCTGTGCCTGCCTGTAAGCTTTCCTGGGTGTCAAATAGAAGTGCTTATATTCTGACTCCCTTTTTCCCTCCCAAGAAGCAAGTGCATCTGTTTGTGGTACAATAAAACCTATGACCTTAGTTCAGAGTTACTGCAGACTGAGAAGAATCAATGCCAGTTGTACACATGAGCACGGAGGTGTCTCCAGTGAGCTGCTGTGCAGTCTGTTGTGCAGCAGTTGCAGAGCAAAGCAGAGCAGGCACTGCCATGGAGGTGTCTCCAGTGAGCTGCTGTGCAGTCGTTGTGCAGCAGTTGCTCCGTGCAGCCCCTGCAGAGCAGAGCAGCCACTGCCGTGCTTGTGCTCCGCTGGAGGACTGCTGGGTGAACTTGGTCCAGCAGACATCTCTTGCAAGGATTTTGAGGTAGCAGCAGGTCCCACTTGGGATGTAGGCTTCTTGGCTTTCCGGAGGCCCTTAGTGCAAACGCTGCTGGGAGTTTGTGCTGCCCTGGCATGGTACGGAGGGCAGAGCTGGGAGGGAGCCGAGCCGGGCTCTGGGTAGCCGGGCTGCTCTCGGCTTTCCCGGTGCTGGTGGCAGAGACTGATGAGTCATCAAGTCAGCTGGTTGTGCCTCTGCTGTGTGTCAGAAATCTTCCCCTCTGCAGCAGGCTTTCTCATCCCTCTGGGTAAGGGCGCTGGAAGGACGATTCTCTCCTAAGTGCCGGTGCTTAACTGCTCGATTCTGGCTTTGCTTCACTGGCTCTGTGGATTCTTGTTCCCCCTGGCTTCTGCAGAAGAAGGTAAGAATCCATGTTGAGATGAGAAATAGTCATGGATTTTCTTCCTTGCTGCAAAAAAAAGCTTCTGAAAAATCTCTCTGGAGGTTTTCATTTTGGTGAGATATTTGTGGTGAGGCAGTTCATTGTGTGAATTCTGTGTCCAGGCAAATGTTTGAAGAAGAAATAAAAGGGACTGCAATAGAAAACAGGGGTTTTCCAGCAGTGAGAGCAGGACAGTTACATTTATGGGGTTGCTATGTAGCCAAATTGCTGTGCTGGGGAGAAACCAAGAGAGAAATATCAGGCCATTGGCACTTTCTTGTTTAATTATGACTATAAAATTAATGAATCACCTTTCATTCAGAGGTGTTTCTGCATAAAGTGATATTTTTATTTCTGTCAGAGTCTGTCTGTGTCAGAGCTCAGGAGCATGTTTAAAATCAATTGTTGAACTGTTTAAGATGAGGAAGAATCTAAGTAGTAAAGGATACAAGATGTCTCTGCTCTTAAGGGAATTAAAATTGAGCTAATATCCTGTCTAGATGTTCATGAAAGAAAAAGTGAGGAAAAAAAGAAAGGTGAGGAAAGAACACACAGGATCTCTTGCACTCTGAGTAGTTAATAGGTGTGTGTTTAACATCTGTAGCTGTGTTGGTCTGAGCAGAACCAGAGGAACTGCAGAATGCTTTGTGAGGCCCTCCCCTCTGTGAGTTGCCAGAGGAGGCTTTTGAGAAGTAAGCAGTGAAATTAAACTTATCTCTGGGCCTAAAGAGCAGGCAGGCTAATGGATGAGCTGCCACTGGGGAGAGGGAACAGGTAGCAGCTCCACTCCAGGCTTGCGCTGACCACTCATGCTCAGCTGTGGTGAGACACATCAGTGGTGGCTACAGTCCACAGCCCACTCCAGTGGGACGTGGAGACTGGAATCATCTCCTTTGGGATGAGCAGGAGTCTGGAACTGCTGGAGATCGTTTTCTTCCAAAGCAGAGCTGCCAGTTGCAAACGTTTAGCTTGGTGAAGAGGCTGAGGGCAGAGGACTTGGAATACTAAGATGGAAAACAAGTCTCCAACTCTGAAGAATAGCAGATGTCAGCTGCCTCCTCCTCCTGGAGAGCAGCCAGCATCCTTCACTGGTGGGGCAAGGGGTAGCAGTGTGAGGGAGGTGGTCTTCCTCACTGGACAGAGGTGGTCTTCCTCACTGGACACGGGCAGGATTCCAAGCCTGACTGTGCCTCTGCATTTGCTGCCTTGCAGATGCTGGGTGATGTTCAGCTTGTCACAAAGACTGAGCCAACGGCTGCCTCTCCCAGCCCAAGTGGCCAAACCACAGGCTTTAGGTGGCTGGGCTGGGTTGGTACCCAGAGAGCACTGTGCTGGGGCTGCTGTGCCACACCTGCCACCACTGCCATGCCAGGAGTGTGCCACTGTAGTAGGAGCAGGGAGAGTTGCCTGGCAGTTCTCTACTCAGTTTCCAGGGTAACACAAAGGATGGGAAGGGCTGACAGAGCAAGAGCATGAAATGCTCTGACCAGCACCAGACAGGACAGACCAACTATTGATTAAAGGACAAACGTGGTTGGGGGAGCTCTGATCCTAAAGCAGCTTTTCTTGTGCTGCTTGTCCAGGTTCTCTAAATCTGGCAAGAGACATCTCAGTTTTGGCTGCTGTTCAGCAAAATTCTTCATTCTAATGCTGCATGGGGTTCAGCAAGAGCAAAGAGTGTCACACTTACCTGTGAGGCACACAGAGGACCTGTGATCATTCTTGGGAAGATGTGTTTCTTCCTTTGAACACATTCAGCAGCTTAAGACAGTAAAAACAGAATTTCCCCCATTAATATTTGTAGTATTGCTTTTTAGAGACTGGTGGCAGGAAAGCAGCTCCAGAATGTTCCCTTGCTCCCTCAGAATCATGGAAATATGGAGATATTTTGAAGGAGGGTAGATGAGATGTGGAAGATGGAAGAGATTCTCCATTGTCTAAATACCATGGCATTGGTCTTAGAAATAGCCCAGCAGCATGATGGCATTTTTGGAGTTTAATTATTGCACTTGGAGGTTTGTGGAGCTTATGATGGTCCACTCCCATGCTTTTAACAAAGGGGGATGTTAATTCTTTTGTTTAGATTAGTTACTTTTTAACTTTTGTACCTTTAAATCAGGTTGTTTAAGGTGTTTCAGGCTGTAAGAGTTCAGAGTTCTCTCTAACTGGAACCAAGGAGAGAGCAGAGAGGAGGCAGAGAAGGAACTTAGTACATGTTTGTATGTATGTATTCTTCAGAACTGACTCCTCTTTTTCATTTCTCTGCAGCTGAACAGGAAAAATGGACTTCTCTAAGCTACCCAAAATCCGTGATGAGGACAGAGAGGCCTTTGTTGGCTATGTCCATGGAGTCTCTGGACCTGGTAAGGATCATTTAGCAGAGGAAGTTGTACGTTCTTAGTTATAGGTTTGGTAGTCATGCAGCTGGGAGGAGGAGGAGGACTTTCCCTTTTTCTTTACCAACTTCAGTATTTTCTTTAGGTTCTGCTGGGAACAACTGTTGAGTGCATGCAGACTCTGCTGGCTTTCCTGCTCCCTCCTGCACTCTCTTCAAGAGATGGGGGAAAGGATGGGAATGTGAGGAGAATATCAAGTGTTTTTGTAATGCAGCTTCTCTGATGAATAAGAAACTACCTTGCCTTGTGTTACCTAAATAAATACCCCTTCTTTAGCTGCTAATTCCTTAACTGTAAAACTATTTTAAACAGATACAGTTTTCCTAAGTGGAAAATGATTTTTTTCTGTACATATGTGAAGCCTGTGTTCAAGATTAATAATATAATACAGAAGACATGGTGAATTTGGTCCTAAAGCAGCTAGGTGTGGTACATCACCTGCTGAAATCTAACTCTAGACTGCAGGGAGCTTTCAGGCCCAAGTGAAGTGCCCTAAGATATAATTCACTTTTCTACAAAATAAAATATCAACCCCCTGTTTCCTTGAAAAGCTCTGTAGGCATCTGCCAGTCTAGGCACAAGGTATGTTTTGGCTTCAGCAGGTGCCTCAGCTTGAGCTATACATGGAAACGGGTTATGGGAGCATCCAGATGCTACCAAGGGAAACAGAAGTTTAAGTGACTTGAAAATGCTGGTCCTCAGTGACAGGATTTATGTAGCTGTGGGTACCAGGGGAGCTTTTTGCTGTTTTCTTGTGAGTTTTCCTTCAGTCAGATGGCACTGTGGCCAGCTCATTGAAAGGGAGAGGGGCCACATAACGCGTGCCAGGGTTCACCTCCTTCCTCAAACCCTGTCTGCCATCTGCAAGGTAGAAAAGAGACTAATGGCATGAATGTCACCACTCCATTCTGGTAGTGTCCCCTTAGTGAGCATAAAGGAGCAGTGTGAAAGTGCAGGGGAAACCTCTGGCTTTCAAACTACCAGGAGTTGTGACAGCCAAGTGATCCCTTTCATGGAAAACAGAGCGTGTTTCTGGTTGGGCTGAACACTCAGCTTGTGCTGTGCAGCTCTCACTGACTTGTGATGAGCGAGTGCTGTGAGCTGCAGGGGATACTCAGGGGATACTCAGGGGATACTCAGGGGATACTCAGGGGATACTCAGGGAATCCTCACCCCTGTGCTGTCTCTTGCAGTGGTCACAGCCTGCAACATGGCGGGCGCCGCCATGTACGAACTGGTGCGGGTGGGTCACAGCGAGCTGGTGGGAGAGATCATCCGACTGGAGGGTGACCTGGCCACTGTCCAGGTCTATGAAGAAACCTGTATCCTTTTCCTTTCTGACCCCTCAGGGCCTGCCAGCCTGCAGGGTCCACAGCACAGCACCCCTGAAGTGATTAGGGTGAAGAAGAGATGATCAACAAAGTGCTCATTACTCCTGGTGCCAGCAGGGCGTCTGTTCTGATGGTTCTGAAGCAAATATGACTTTGCTTGGCTGTGTGCTGAGCAGAAGTTTGGTGTTTTTCAAAGTGGAAATCAAATAGTGTGTACCTCAGAATTTAAATTCATTTTAATGTCAGCGTTGCAGCTCTTTTTTTGGAAGTTTTTTTGACAATGTCAAGCATAAATTGCAAAACTACCAAGCAGTGTTTGATGCATTTTTTACTAGCTTTTGAAAACTATGCTTGTAGAACATTTAACTAGAAAATGTGAAGTGGGCAGGATGCTGCCTTCTGGTTAAGAGTATTTTTCTGGACATTTTTGCTTCTGCAATGTGTTTCCAGATTATTGGTCCAGCTAGGATGTAGCATGTATCCTAAAAATCTGCTTCACTGCAAGTGTGTATTTTCTATTGAACACACAAAAGAGAGAATGTCAGAAAACGAGTCCTAAAATAAAAATATTCTCTTAAGGTCAGCAAGGTGTTTCAGGAGTGTGATGTTGTGAATGGGCTGCCTTCTGCCCCGTTGCTTTCCCTTTCTCTGGAAGAACTTTTCCTCAGCAGCTCTTCAGCTGGTGTCTCTGTAGGAGACCCTGTGCTCCGTACAGGCAAGCCCCTGTCAGTGGAGCTGGGGCCTGGCATCATGGGAGCTATATTTGATGGCATCCAGAGGCCTCTCTCAGACATCAGCACTCTGACCAAAAGCATCTACATCCCCAGAGGTGTCAATGTGTCAGCTCTGAGCCGAGATGTCAAATGGGACTTCACACCTTCCAGAAACCTGCGGGTAGGTGCTGACAAGCCTGACCTCCCCTCTGGCTCCCCCAGCCCTGGAGCAGAGTGCCAGGGCTGTCACTGCTGGGAGCTGTGCTTAATGCTGCATTTGAATGTGCAGAAAGGGGTGCCAAGAGGCTGTAGTGATGTACAGAGCTGTGTGAGGATCACCAAAACTTGCTCGATGTGACTTTATGTTGCTGCTGTGTGTGAGAAATGTGCAGTTTTCATGTACTTGCAGAACTGCAGAGCTGGTGGAATTGCACTGAGCTTGGTCTAGGTGCCCCTGCTCTGGCAGGGGGGTTGGACTAGATGATCTTCTAGGTCCCTTCCAACCCCTAACATCTGTGAAAGTAGCAGCTGTTAACCTGAGCAAAAAGAATGAGTGCAGCACACAAAAATGGTGAGAGCCTTAGAGCAGGAAAATGTCAAGGCTTTAGTCCTTGGCTTCATCTCTTTCCCAGCCCTGCAGGTTAGCTAGCATATGCTGTCCTTTCCCAACTGAGAGGTATAAAAGAACTGAGGAAAATCCTTGCACCAGCCAGTAAGTGCTGCTGGAACAGTGTGTGTACAAAGGCAGTAATCAGTGCTAGATTTCATAGCTGCAGTTATTTTATGCAGTCCTTGCTCAAGGTTCTTTTTTATACTCATGACTAATAGCCCTGTTGTGATTTCAGGTTGGCAGCCACATCACTGGAGGAGATATTTATGGTGTGGTGAATGAAAACTCCCTGATCAAACACAAAATCATGCTGCCTCCACGGAACAGGGGGACAGTTACATACATTGCTCCACCAGGAAACTATGACACTTCAGTAAGTCCACCAAACAGCAGTTGCTGGTGTGTTCCATGTCTCTTTCATGAGGTTGATGGCATCTTGCTGTTCTCTGTGATGCCAAATAAAAGTGTTTCAAGTAACAAGGTGCCCAAGTTAGTGACTGCTTCTACCTGCAGGGATTACATCATTACCTTGTGCCCTTGCTTTCTAAGCATGTGGCTTCCCAATGGCACTTCAGTACCTGCCATGTTTGCTGAGATCTGTGGGGATCTTATGAATATGTTAAATTCAGTTGCTCTTCAAAAGCATATCTTTAGGTGAAGCTTCATCTTGTACTTTTTTTTCCTCCTAGTAGACTTGTAAAGAAGTTAAAGAGCCTTCCCCCTGGAGGGAATGTTCCTGTGTGTTGAGGTTCTGACAAACCTGTGATGTTAGTGAAGTTGAGATGAGAATTTACACACTGGTCCAGTGTGCAGCTGTTTTCTCACTTGAGCTGTCTGCTGCTGTGTGTTAGGACGTTGTCTTGGAGCTGGAGTTTGAGGGTGTGAAGGAGAAGTTCACTATGGTCCAGGTCTGGCCTGTACGTCAAGTCCGGCCTGTAACTGAGAAGCTACCAGCCAACCACCCTCTGCTGACTGGCCAGAGGGTCCTGGATGCCCTCTTCCCGTAAGTGCCACCTTCCTCTCTTCTGCTGGGTAAGAAACCCCTCTTGGTAGGGCAGAAGTGGAGGGAGGAGGTGTTAGTTGTTTGTTTTTTAAGGGCAAGAAGACCCCAAGCTGTCCCTGTGTACCAGAGCATACTTGCAACAGATCTATTCAGCTGCATTCCTTATTTCTGCACTTGACAGAAGAACCTTTAGTGGAAAAAGGAAGCTGGTTCCAGTGCATTAATCTAGAGAAGAATGCACATGCATCAATTTAACAGAATCGTGCCAAATCTTCTGAAATCTCTCCTGAGATCTCCATTTGAACTCATAATTGGGCTCTCTTTCCATAGCCTTGAGGATATCCAATTCCCAACCATCTTGGGGTCACCACTGACAAAAACTCTTGCACTGAACTCTCACTTAACATCCAAGACACTGAATTCACTCCTGCTGCTCTGCTTTTAATTCCTGGGAGACCTTCTGAGAGAGAGAGAGAGCTGCTTTTGAGTTCCTTGCCAATCAGAGTCCTTTCTCTTCACTCAGGTGTGTGCAGGGGGGCACAACAGCAATTCCTGGGGCGTTTGGCTGTGGGAAGACTGTCATCTCCCAGTCTCTTTCAAAATACTCCAACAGTGATGTCATCATCTATGTAGGCTGTGGAGAACGAGGAAATGAAATGTCTGAAGTACTGAGAGATTTTCCTGAGGTTAGTATGGAGAATTCATGGAGAGTAAACCTTGGTGTTGGACTGATAGTGCTCCTGAATAGAGCAGCATATTGGTAGAGTGACTGGAAATGATCTTGCCTCCCTGCAGCAAGTTTTTGTAGTAGCAGAAATCTCTTTTGGTTCATCCAACAGTGATTTCAGTGGCCCCTCAATAAACATCTGCTCTAGGTTTTGGGTGCATCTTGTAACACTTAAGATAAAGCAAAAATGGATGCCAGGGTGTAATTTGGTAGTTCTAAGCACTATAACTTGTGCTGATGGCAATGTCTAACTTCTGTACCTTAACCATGCCTAGCAAATAGCATTTCCAGGCTGTAGGGTGGTGATACAGTCACCAGATATTAATTAATTAATTAATGTTTGATACATTAGGTTTTGGAATATCTCCTGAAGGAAGCAGAAAATGTCTGAGTTTTGTTTGTTTTGTTTTTTTTAAGATACACCCCCCCCCCAAATAAAAAAAAAACAACAAAACCCAGCCCAAAAGAAACAAAGAGAAAACCCACAATGCAGCAGGTTGACCAATCCTTCTAGCTGATAATGTTAGTAACCTAGCTGTGGCTTGTTCTTCTGTATAACATGGGAAAGAAGCCAGATAGTCTCAACATTAGGTTGAAACTCCCTTGTCTGAATCTAGTCTCTGCCCTTGATAAAGGAGTTGTGAGGAGTATCCTCATACAAGGCAAGTAAGATGGTAAGAAAACACAAAAATAACTTGCTACTCTTGATTTTTATATTTTTTTTTTCTTACTTTGTGTTTTAGTTAACAATGGAAGTTGATGGCAAGGTAGAGAGCATCATGAAGAGGACAGCTCTGGTAGCAAATACCTCCAACATGCCTGTGGCTGCCAGAGAAGCCTCTATCTATACTGGTAAGATGAGCCTTTATCTATACTGGGAGGCTGGAAAAGGCTCCATGTGTACAGCAAGCCATGGTGCTCTAGTATCTTTATTTCTGAGATGGTCAGTACCAGGAAACCTGATTAGTTTCACAAGTCAACCCTTTTAGGCCTTGCCTGCATGAAATCCCAATACCTTCATTGAGTTTGGCTTGCCTGTATAGAATTATGGTTTCTGAATATTGAGTTAACTTTGCTTATAAGGTGAACTTACTGCACTAGCTTTTGTGGAGCTTTTCTCCATGTGTTCTATTTAGTTGTGAATAGTTTTTTGCTGAGCAGTACAGCCACTTAGTGGGCAGGAATAGTATTCTCTGAGTTGGCAGGCTAGCGTTCTCCATGTAAAAAAGAACCTCTACAAGGTTTCTAACTTTTTTTTTCAAGGAAAAATTGCCATATAATTAAGATAAAAGCATGGCCTTTTCTCATTGCTATATTCTGGTAGTTTGACAGGGAAGGAGACACTTTTCAGTAAGAGGTTTTGTCATGGTTTCAGGGAGGCAAGAGTAGCATCAGTGACATGACAATGTTTCTTCAGAGAAAGACATGGCAGGCTGAGTCAGAGTGGCTCAGAAGCAGAAGGGGCAGTGAGTAGGCAGGGAAAAAAACCAGCAAGGACATGATCCAGGAGGAAGAAACAATCATTTTTGGTGTCCATTTCCATCAAAATGTAAAATTCAATAAACTGGCTTATTTGCCTCTTGGTGTCAACACAGCAGCATAGGATTATGCTACCTGTACTATAAAGAAATTATATTACATATATTAAATAGTACCTGTACTGTTTAATATCTTTA
>VYZU01010492.1:6472-43628 GCA_013401355.1 Ceyx cyanopectus
TTTTATTAGTTCTTTCTGGATGATTACTTTTTTTTTTTTTTAATGCTCTCATTGACATAACACATTATGAAGCATTGTGCTGTGAAGTGTAACATCAGCTTGTATCAGTCACACTGCATTATTTTACATGCCTAGCCTAATGTGTCACTGCACGGTAACAGCAGAAACATCCTACATAACTGAAACCAGCAATAGCTTGCAGATGAAAATGATGTACAATCATTTTTGTGCTCAGATATGCTGCTTGTATAAGCATGCTTCCAATCCTGAGAGGTAGCAACCACTTACATGTGATCTCCCTAGGACAACAGGAGGTTATTGCAATACAAATGCCATCAGAAAAAAACAGACCAGCAATGAAATTCTAGCAGAGGGAAGCACCTCCTGTGGCTATTTTAGAAATCTCTACATATTGAAAAGCAGCTTTTTGCTGTTCATACAATCCTCTGATAGTGACATGTTTTGGAGAAAACTGGCTGCTGTTCTGGATTCTGTCTTCACTTCTCTTTGAAAATCTCATTTTCACATAAAAGGAAGTATGTCTTGTCTTTAGATTTGTAGAAAACTATTTTTGGATTGACTAACCCTCTGTTCTGCTCCTCCTGCCCTCACAATCCAAACAGGGTTTATTTTTAGTTACATTTTTACATCCTCTCTACAGCAGAAGATGCCATTTAACCCTTGTGTAGTTGTGTGCTCCTAGAGGAGAATAAATTATTGTCTAGTCAAGATTCTGTATTTTATCAGGTACCATGATAAAGTCAGTCAAGTTCATGTACAATACTTTACTTTTGAATGAAGAGACAAGGCTTCACAAAATAAATTAAAAAAACCCCAAAACAGTTACTGTCTTTTCTTTTAAATGTGAGACTCTCTGAAGTTGGGTTACTGATTGAAACATTGGATGGTAATCTTTGGCATAAGCAATGAAAAGCTGTTCCAAGTTTCAAGTTAAAAATACCAAACAATTAGGTATGGGGTAGTGTTTGAGAATGTCAGTTACATTCTTCAGTAGGAAAACTGTTAATCAGTTTTCAAGACTAATGGTTTTTGTTGTAAGTGAGGAAGAAACATTGTTATATAGAACATGTTTTTCAATAGTCTGATTTGAGCATAGAGCCATATAGAGCTCTGATTTAGTTCCCTTTTCAAGTTTGTGTTTCTCTATTTCATTGAGGTCTTCTTATCTACATCTTCTATTAATTTAAAACTGTAAAGAGTTTTAAAAAAACTCTGTAGGTCCATGGAATGTTGGTCTCACTTGCAAATAGGCTAAGGAGTCTGGTCCCATCTTCTCAGCTGAGCAAAATCAGAGCTGATTTCACAGCTCACTACTGGAGAAAATCCTGGGCAGGCCTACTAAGTGCCAGCTATGCCCAGTATCATTGTCCTTGCTCTCAGAGTGCTGTCAGTCCTCACCCATCCCACACGCTGCTCCAGGAAGGCTTTCAGACTGGGCAGTTGTGCATTCTTCCCCCATTTTTTCAGAACAATTCCTCTTTAGGCTTAAGAGAAAATACAGCCTTGTCTATAACTGGGCTGGATCAGAAGAAACTGATTATTTTCCTTTTTTTTGTTTGTTTGTTTATTTGTATTTCTTGTTTGTTTGTTTGTTTTGTCCTGAAGGTTCTGTATGAAAATATGCACTTCGCTCAGCACGAAGCTGTCTTGGTCCCCTCAGTGGGCACAGTGAGACTATGGGAGTTGTGAAGTGAGTGTGCACCATTCTTAAGTAACCTCCCTCTCTTGAAGATTTACCTTCACTTGTGGTAAGCAAAAGCAGTTTTGTATCATGAAACTTCCAGTGTATCCAAGTTCAACCCACCTTACACACACAATTAAGCTCACACTATTTTATTTCACATTAGTAAATATACATTATTGCCTCATAGAATAGAATNTAGGACAGGACTCTGACTGACCACAGCCTGCAAGGCTCTCAGCAGCTGTCGGCAGAGACTACCAGCAGCAAATGATGCCCAAATGCTCAACTGGTGTCAGCAATAGCACTAGATTCAATGACGCAGGGTATGAGTCTGAAAAGAAGATAGATTAGTAAATTGTAGGGGAGCTCACAGACCAAAAAAAATAAATAAAAAGAAGCAAAAAGAATATACAGTGTGTTGAAACTTAAGAAAATCCAGTAAAGCCAGAATTTCTGTTTGTAATAGAAGCAGCATATTGTCTTATAAGCTGAAAATATATATTACATAGCCTTAAGTATATTAAAATACTCTATCCTTACTCAGCTAAAATTACATGTCTTTATAAGCCATAAAAGATCACAACTTTGAAATTATTTTCACTCTGTATAAAGAAAAACAGGTATTTAAAACAAAAATTATTTCCTCATCTTCATTCAGCTCTAAGCATGTTATACAATGTCCTACTGCTATGGATCCTCCAAAAGTTATTTTTGTATGTCAAATACAAATTGCTTTCTGATCTCAGTTGTTTTTGGATTATTTTTTTTTTGACAGAGATGGGAGGAGAAGAGGGGGAAGGCTATTTTTGGATTATTTTATTAGTTCTTTCTGGATGATTACTTTTTTTTTTTTTAATGCTCTCATTGACATAACACATTATGAAGCATTGTGCTGTGAAGTGTAACATCAGCTTGTATCAGTCACACTGCATTATTTTACATGCCTAGCCTAATGTGTCACTGCACGGTAACAGCAGAAACATCCTACATAACTGAAACCAGCAATAGCTTGCAGATGAAAATGATGTACAATCATTTTTGTGCTCAGATATGCTGCTTGTATAAGCATGCTTCCAATCCTGAGAGGTAGCAACCACTTACATGTGATCTCCCTAGGACAACAGGAGGTTATTGCAATACAAATGCCATCAGAAAAAAACAGACCAGCAATGAAATTCTAGCAGAGGGAAGCACCTCCTGTGGCTATTTTAGAAATCTCTACATATTGAAAAGCAGCTTTTTGCTGTTCATACAATCCTCTGATAGTGACATGTTTTGGAGAAAACTGGCTGCTGTTCTGGATTCTGTCTTCACTTCTCTTTGAAAATCTCATTTTCACATAAAAGGAAGTATGTCTTGTCTTTAGATTTGTAGAAAACTATTTTTGGATTGACTAACCCTCTGTTCTGCTCCTCCTGCCCTCACAATCCAAACAGGGTTTATTTTTAGTTACATTTTTACATCCTCTCTACAGCAGAAGATGCCATTTAACCCTTGTGTAGTTGTGTGCTCCTAGAGGAGAATAAATTATTGTCTAGTCAAGATTCTGTATTTTATCAGGTACCATGATAAAGTCAGTCAAGTTCATGTACAATACTTTACTTTTGAATGAAGAGACAAGGNACTGATTATTTTCAGAGAACACTATGTAATGTGTACAAGTGAAAATACCCTCAGAGCTTGGCATGCTCCTAGCTCAGTAAATGGCCTTGCCTCCGAGGCAGTAACTAATTAACACAATACTCCAGCAGTCAGCTTTCATTTTTTTTTTCCNCCATAGGTGAGAGGACTGAGCAATTATTGTCAAGAATGTTAAAAAAATGAAACTTTTCCAATGTTCAGCTTACAGAGGCAGGGTTGTACTACAGCAACGTGTACTTTTGGAAACAACCTATCTTCTGTGGCCTCTGTGGGTGCACTGGAGTTGATTTCCAGTACCACATGAGAACAACACAATCCTCCATAAATTTGAACTGCATTGCCAGGTATTTATCCATCTGCAGATATCAAAACTACATTTACAACCATTTCTATGTGGCAACTAATGGAAATTAACACAATCACAGAATCTCACATTATTATCCATTATAGCTTTCAGTATGAAACCAATACTTACATTCTTTAATCAGCTCTCCAGCATCATGTAAGGAAGCATAAAAAATAAAGTTAGATTCAATTTCCATAAAACAATTTCATATTTTAATCACATATATTCATGGTATTACGTTATTTAAATCTTTAGATCTTCCTTATGAGTCTTCTTAGGTGGTAGTTTATCAATGATTGACTAAAATCTGAAAAGCTTACATCTGCGGTTTATTTACATGTGTATAACTTTGCAATGTGATTTACAACATATTTCAGATAATTCTAGGAAAGACACATTAAGTAAATGTCCCAGCTATTATCAACTTGCTCCTCCTAAAACCTATTCCACATCCACTTACTGTCACAACTGTTTTATATTGTTTTTAATTGAAAGAATAAGCAAGCAAGGGATTATTTATTATTATTATTTATTTATTTATTTATTTATTTATTTATTTATTTTCCACACTGATTATTTTCAGAGAACACTATGTAATGTGTACAAGTGAAAATACCCTCAGAGCTTGGCATGCTCCTAGCTCAGTAAATGGCCTTGCCTCCGAGGCAGTAACTAATTAACACAATACTCCAGCAGTCAGCTTTCATTTTTTTTTTCCCAAGCAAGTATACAATCTCCACATGCAGACATTAGACATTAGTTACTCTTCTGTACTTCAGGAGCTGATACTGGAACTCAGTTTGTTACTCACTGAGATGCCACTGGCAGCAAACCTGCTGGGGCTGTAGTGGTGGCAGCACGAGCACTATTCCTGCGTCCTCATGGGCCTGACGAGAGGCCAAGGGAGGGCCTGTAATATTGGGTGAGTTGAAAGCACCTTTAAGCAATTTATGAGGGCTGGTGACACTGCAGGCAGCCAGGTACTGCCTCTGTTCAAAACTAGATCCTGTTTTCAATGTACCCAGGAGTGATTGTGCTCTGTAAAGGAAACCAATCGATTATTCAGTGTTTTGATGTCACGCCAGCTCTAACACTTCGCTATATAGCAGGAGTTCCTGACCTCATTTCTCCCTTTTGTTCTATTGACTTGCTAAAAAAAAATCAATATATCAATATAAGTACCATCATCACGAAATTTTTACCTTTAAATGTTATCACAATATAATGACACAACTGTGGGAATTAATCTGTTTAAGGTCCATATTGCAATTCTGTATTTTGAAAGCTTACTGCAGCCATGTGAGCCTAACACTGGGAACAGTAAATAACAACTACTCAGATGTCAAAAATGTACTTGGAATTGCTAATTTGATTAAAATAACCCAACCAACCAACCAAAACCCAAATCACTCTTGAAAGCTGCAATTAAATAATATCAATGTAACAAAGACTAATTTGTTCATATTTTACCTGGCAAACACATGTCTGAGAATGTAGAAAAGAAATATTTTTTAATTTTTCAGAGCAGTTTTCATTAAGATTCTCTGAGAAAATCTTGGCTCCACTAGACATTTCTCATTAGACTTCAGCAAAGCAATGATTTTGTCCTTTATGTAAATTTTAACAAAAATGCATCTTATCTTTTAGATTAAAAAAAAAAACCTTAGAGTTTTTCAGATTTGTACATATTTCTGGAAGTAGCAAACCAAAATAAGGGCATGATTGGCACATGAATGCTGTTCAGATGTACCCTTACATATACTTAATAATGCATTCATGATCTAAAAGAAAGCAACAGGAGTTGGAAGAACAAGAGTTGAAGGACAATAAGGTCTTTTCCTGTGCACACGGCACAGCACAGCACTTAAGGACTTATTCCTGGTCATGATATATTTGAGCAGAAGTAAAATAGACAAGGTCTAAAGAATTTTTCCAATACCTCAGAAGTTTTAAAATACAGCTACACTTTAACTCAACGCAGAAAATATTTTTTTTTCCATATCTTCAGAGAAAGCTCACTCTAAAGAAAGCAGTGAAAAATGGCTGCATTGTCAGCAATATATGTGCTATGGATCACAACAGATCTCTGGAATTTCACAGTGCCTACTGAAAAATTATATGCGCATACATATTGTGTTATACATAAGCTTTGGAAGAAAAAACATAAACATGACACCAATAATCCAGAAATTAATTGCATTTATCATGTTTCACCTGCACACTGCCCAGTAACCCACATTTCCAAACATTACTTGACTTTGGTTTAGGGTATTTAAAAAGTATTAATGACAGTTCAATTATATTATTGATTTTGCCTGACATTAATTCTCCATAGAGAATGAAATTGAAAATGTCAGTATAAGCATTTGAAAATTGTGCATTTTGACTATTTGTTTTCTCCACCTGTCTACATAAGAACTTTTACCAGCTCTTATTGACAAATACCTCCCTTTCTGTCTTTATAATAGTTGGAGTTGGATGTATTTTAACTTTTATGTGGAAAAACAAACATCCTGCCAAGTTCATTCTCATGAAACCTTTCTATTTTGCAACAGCACACTGTAATAATGAATCTTGTATGAGCATATAAAAATGCACCATTATGCATGACAAGCAAATACATCCACACAAAATGAATGGATATAATTAAATAGTGAAAAAAGGCTGGACAAAAAGTACTTAATTTGTAAATATCTGTTTTATATATAAGTTAATTTTCAAATAAATAACTGATGTCATTGTGACTGTATGATTTTATTTTGCTGGAAACTAAACCAAATCCTTGTCTTTAAGTGAACACTTCAAACATTTTATTTTTTCAAGTGTTTTGAGGAAATACCAATATTATTTTTCAAAGCTGAGTAGCATCTCTGCTAATCTTAACATCAGTTTTAGGATTTACTCTATTGCAGCAATTTAGCACTATTTACAAGTATGATCATGAGCAAGTTTGTGATAGAGAGATCAAAATGCTTTTTCTTCAGTTTATTCTTTGAAAGTTGTACCAGAATCTGCTTGCATGCCAGGCTAGATGATAACCCTTCTCACCCAGACACACTTGCACCCATTCATTTCAGCTGAGTGGGACCAGTGTTGCAACTGCAACACCATAGTGACCTGTGACTATGCTCCTGGGAAAGAATATTGAGAGACATTTAAAATCCATCTTGTCATGTTCCTGGCCAGGGCAAAGTCGGTCTGTAAGAGGAGCAAGGAACAAAAATCTTCCTGTCTTCACTGCTGTGCTGTCCCCACAGTACAAGGAGAGCACAGCAACTCACTGGGAAGCAGAGTGGGCTAAAGAAACCAGGGAGCTGAGCTACAGCATTGGAATGCAAACAAGTTTTCAGCTCTTCTTTAAGACAGAGCACAGAATAATTTTGCTGTTTCAGATAGAAGTATCCCATAATCCTATAAGCCCTTGTGTGGCAGACACTGGTTCCAAGAGAAGGATGCTACTATTACTGTCTGGGTGGTAATTCATTCTGCCGTTTTCCACAGAGATAAAATGATGGTTGCAGCAGCTAGAGATTTGAACTGGGATATTCTGTGATTAAAACAGGAGTTGAGGTTGTGGCTGTCTTAGAAACACAGTTCATAGTTTCTTGTGGTGCTTCAGCTGTGTCTAAGCCACTCCTGCTCCTGTGTACCTGGGTATTTCTGTATTCACTAATTAGCAAGAGCACTGTTGCAGGCACACCAGACAGTGGAGGAGATCTGAAGCTGTGTACCAGCTCACCAGGGGAGTTCTGGTGCTGCTGGAATGTGCTTCAGCTTCTGACTAGACCCAAAATCAAGGGTGTGTATGTACACCTAGTAACAACCTCTCATACTTCAGCATAAAGTACATTTCAGCCTTTGTTGAAAAGAATAAACTGAAAATAAATAAATAAATCTACAAATTTTTTTCTCTATTTTCCTTGCAGCTAATTAGATTTAGTTAATAAGCAGTCCTGGTGAGTAGAACAGGTGCACCTTGTGTTTTACATCATCAGTTATTCCAGAGCTTATTTCAGATTAGATCCTCCATAGAGGCAAAATGCCACAAATGAACTATTTTATTGAAACTTTATTTGACCTCTTTGTTAATTAGTGCATATGAAAATTTCAGTTTACCCAGGGGCAGCAGCAACCCAACTAACAGTTACTGAATTACCAGAAAATGTTACTATATTTTTATTCTGATATTTTATTTGCAAAAATTTGTTTCAGTGTATTTTTTACTGCATTTTTATTCTACCCTCTTTAATTCATAATATCCTGCATGCCATACTTTTTTTCATTAAGAAAGTTACTGCAACCAAGATATTAATTTCTGTGATTACAAGAGATCCTGGGTGATCACTGAGGACAGGATGATTTCTTTTATGCAGGCAAACCTTGATGTCCCCTGAAAATATGTCCTGGAGAAGTAATTTCCTAGGTAGTGAAGCATTTTTCCCCTAAGAAATTACATAATGGAGAGATTATAAAGGCAGAGGCTTAAATATATATATATATGTAATTTAAATGCCTAGAAAAAAATTATATAGGTACTGTAAGACCTTTCTGATTTGTATCACAGTAACATTGCTCAAAAAAGTGAGACTTCTACAGCATCATGCAGAATAAATATGAGGGCTGCTGCTGCACAGCCACAGGCAGGATGTTCCGTTCCTTTCCACTAGTACCACTGTAAAATGCATATAGTATTAGTGAAAAATTAAAAACATTCGAGTCTCTTGTATCTCTATTTGTAGCAATTATTTTAGCATAAACTTTACACCTAGAAAGTTTAATGTGGTAGAGTGAGGAATGGAAAATCCTGTAATAACAACAACTATTGTGGTAGATTTTTTGTCAGGGAGCTGTAGTGCTGCTGTAAAACCTTTGGTCAAAGCTTATGAGTTATGTCAAAAACTGCAAGTCTTCACCTCAGGATAGAGAGATGGAGTGTGTATAACCTGGAAAAGTCATTTTCAGTTACTTGCTATGAAAGATGAAGAGAAATGCTTCTGAAAATAAAATATTGGTTCAACACCATTAGCATTTAGTAGCACAACACACACACCTTGGAGACATCCAGGCCTTTCTAGATGTTCTCACAGCTTCATTCATTCCTTCAACTGCAGGGTAATGCAAGGGCGCATTGTTGGCTCATGGTCATCCCCCTGTCCACCAGGACCCCCAGGGCACTTTCTCCAGAGCTACTCTCTAGTACATCAGCCCCCAGCCTGGACTGATCCATGGGGTTGTTCTTCCCCACATGCAGCACCTTACACTTGCTCTTGTTAAATTGCATTCAATTTCTCCCTGCCCAGCTCTCCAGCCTGTGCAGGTCTCTCTGGATGGCAGCACAGCCTGCTGCTGTGTCAGCCACTCCTCCCAGTTTGGTGTCAGCAGCAAACTTGCTGAGGGTGCTCTCTACCCCCTCATCCAGGTCATTGATGAAAATATTGAATAATACTGGACCCAGCACTGACCCTTGGGGGACTCCACTAGTCACAGGCCTCCAGCCAGACTCTGCTCCACTGACCACAACTCTCTGAGATCTATTCTTCAACCACTTCCCAATCCACCTTATTACACCATAACTAAACCCACACTTCTCAAGCTTGGCTGTGAGAATCCCATGGGAGACAGTATCAAAAGCCTTGCTGAAGTCAAGGTATATCACATCCACTGCACTACCCTCGTCTAACCATCTACTGATATCCTCATAAAAGGTTATCAGATTAGACAAGCATGATTTCCCCTTACGGAATCCATGTTGACTATTTGTGAGAAGCCTCCTTTCCTCCAGATGCTTAGAGATGGCAGCAAGGACAAGTTGTTCCATTACCTTTCCAGGGATGGAGGTGAGGCTGACGGGCCTGTAGTTACCTGGGTCCTCTTTTTTGCCCTTTTTAAAGATTGGGACCACATTGGCCTTCCTCCAGTCCTCAGGCACCTCTCCTGTTCTCCAGGACCTTTCAAAAATGATGGAGAGTGGTCTAGCAATAACCTCTGCCATCTCCCTCAGCACTCGTGGGTGCATCCCATCAGGGCCCATAGATTTGCAGATGACCAGTCTGCTCAATTGGTCTCTAACCCAAGCCTCATCAAGAACTTCCTCCCTCCAGACTTCCTCTGTGGTCTTGGAGACCTGGGACTCCTGGTAGCTGACCTTAGCAGTAAAGACCGAGGCAAAGGTGGCATTCAGTAACTCAGCCTTCTCTCTGTCCTCAGTCACCAGGGCACCCGCTTCATCCAGTAGATAATGCACAAAAATGTCTGGGAGGACTTTAAATGTGTTACACAGTGGGGTAACAAAAAACAGACTGACCATGGCATTGATATAGTCCAATTTCCATCTGTATACAACCACTAGCACATGTTCCTCACTTCCAAGGTAGCAGAGCCTTTGTCCACACCTGCATCAAGTGGACAGACCGATCCATGGTGAGTCCTGTTGATCTTTGCTTCCTTTTAAACTCTCTCTACTTTCTTGACTCTATTTTTTCATTAGACTTCATTTACTTCTTCCCTCTTGGCCATTCCTGTGGAGGATTATCTCAGTATTAGCTTGTTTGTCACGTAATTGTTTTGAAACTGTTCTGGAAACAAAGGTGTAAAGCAGAAAGGTGCCTACCAATTGCCTAATTATATTTAATTATGTCTTTCTTGTGAGGAACTCGGAACTCATGTAATGAGATATACACAGGAGAGCTATTACCACAAATACTGAGGAAAAAATGCCATCTTTTCTTTCTTTCACAATACCCTAACAGACATGGTAATGAAAACTGGAATAGTTTTACAGGCTTGAATTTGCTGATTTCACACTGCTCTACAGAGGGGATAATGTATTAAAACTAGGCTTGTTCCATAGCACACACGAGCTGCCTGGAGTATATAAAATTGTGCCATAAAAAGTTTCTTTCTAGAAGCAGAGAAAAAAAACTAAGCTTTGCTTCTCCAGTGACGAGGCTTCTAAGTCTTGTTGTAGAAAGAGCTGTAAGTTTGGACCCAACCTTTGCCAACCTTTGAGGGGCCACAAACAGGGATATTGGAAACTCCCAATTACAAACATGAAATCCATATCCAGACTAATTTTACAGGAAAAAAAATTCTGAAAAGAGGTAAGGCTCTTATTCAGGTACAGTCATAAATTTCTATTGATTAAACTCTTTCATCTATCAGAATGAATAATTTGCATACACTAAGAAGCTACACCTTTGAAAATATATTGTTAGAATAATTCTGCTTTGGACTGAGCACCTAACAAGAATGTTGTGTGCTGCATGCATTCCAATGGTATGTGACATGCCTGACAAGTCAAATGCAGGTAGGGCTGGTTACTCCTGATACAGAGAAAAACACAATTAAATCCTCTTTCCAGCTTGATTACAGGACATTTGTCAAAGACCTGGGCATGTCACAGCTTGCTACAAGTCTCTTCCTGAGCAGACTGTTCCTGGCATCCTGACCACCTGGAGTCAGAAGGCTGAGTGTGACACCAGACAAAGAGGGGTATATACCAAATAATTTATAACAGTATTGCTAATGTTTTGTTTTCTGTTAATTAGGTAAAGGGGACAGTGAATGTTAATGCCAGTGTAACTAGACTAACCAGAAACAAATTTTAGCTGTGTTTTAATTTACTTTTAATTAGACTAACAATATTACTTGATTTCCTGTATAAGACATAGCTTCCCTAATAACCTGTTAAGTACAAAGTTAAACACTTTCATATTTTTAAAAGATTATCAGTGAATGTATTCTATTTTCAAAAACTCATCACATCAGTTACCAAAGCAGAGTAGAGTTTTGTTTTGCTGTGGAGAGGGATGGCCATAGAGCAAAAAAGGGAAATGTTGCATGCATAGTTACTTACACTGAGAATAAGGTTTAACTTATGATCATTACTTAGTAAAAATGTTTATTTTGAATCAGCTGGCTGCACCATATGCTCATGGGAGACTTAGAATTTATTATAAATTATTATTTTATGTATCTGAGAAGGAAAGAAATCATCTTGTCTGTATCATATATGAAAGGCAAGGTAGAGCCAGTGATTAAACTTAGAATTGCCTATTTTCTGGTCCATTGCCTTAATCATAAGATCATCCTTCGATGTTCAATTTTGGATAATAAAGAAATGATATAATATGGATTTTTTAAGCTTCGTTGTTACTTGTCTGTAACCAGGGTACAACTTCATTGAGTTTTTATCTTAAGCAACATTCTTTAAACTCAATTTGGTTTGAAGTGAATAGATCTTTTGTATTCAGTACCTTTTTTTCTTTAATCTCAGTTTGGCTTGAAGTTAATAGATCTTTTGTATTCAGTATTTTTTTTTAAATTTCCCTTCTCCTTTTTTAACTGGTATAGATTATTCAGGCTCTCATCAACAATGAATTCAGCTGTTTACACGGTGTATTTCCTTTATTTGTCTCTCTGAGTGAACACAATCAAAACATTTCCAGTAGCATACCTGCCTTTCCAGATTCAAAATGGAGTCTGTACGGTGAACAACAGCATTAAGTCCAAAACAAATCATGATTAACACTTTTGCCAAAGCACTAATTAGACAGAATACTTGCAGAAAGTGGTTCACGAATTTTGTCTGTAATACTCTGAAACATCCACACTGCTATACACATAGTCACTGAGTTTGTGGATATAACGTCCCCCTAGATGTTTCCTCCCCAGAAGGAGCAGTCTGTGAGGGTTCTATCGGTGTATTGTAACATGAGCACTTCCTGTCAAAAGGAGTGAATCACTGCCTGTAGCTGACAAGATATCACAGAAAGCTGCAGGATTAAAGTTCTGTGTTTGCCTAATTCATTTTCATTTGCATATAAAAATCAAGAATCCTTCAGTGTGAACTGCTAGCACCTTTCCCAAGTCCCAGAAACATTTGATATAGAAAAGCAATTTCCCCATAACTTAGGTGCTTATTACAGCTCCCAGATTCCTCAAACTGTGTAAATCAGAGTCAGACATGATCCATCCCAGGTGGTGGGATAAATAATGGGATTTACTGTCAGCAAGGGTGTCGCGGTTTGGAGTCAGTGCAACCCCCAAACTGATAACAGACCGCTCTCTTTTAACCCCCCTCCCTCCCCAAAGGGGAGAGAAAAGGAATAAGGGAGAGAGACTTAGTGATTAGAAAAAGGAACTAAAACAATTTAATTAAAAAAATGAAAATGAAGTATATACAAATATGTACAAAGCCAGTACCGAACCCAACCTCCCCCCGATGGTAATTACGTCACCCTCACGGACGCTGTGGAGGAGCTGGACTCTGGCACCGGGTCTCGGAGCGAAGACAAGAACCAAAGCCAAAGGGGTAGACCGGAAGCGAAGAGGGACGAGAAGGGCCGGAACAGGGCGAAGAAGGGACCAAAAGGGCGAGCGAAGGGCAATAAGGGCAAAAAGGGCCAAAAAGAGAAGGACTCCCGAAGAAGAAGGGGCGAACTTCCGGACCCCCCGAGCTTATATACTGGATATGACGTGTATGGGATGGAATACCTCGTTGGTCAGTTTGGGGTCACCTGTCCTGTCCGCTCCTCCCCGCAGGTGTGGTCTTTCACTTTCTGCACCCCCCAGTGCAACACACAAACTCTAGCCATGGCCTTGGTTTTGCATTCCATCCCTGGTAGTAACTGTAAACATGAGGTGTTATCACTGTTAGAAGCAGACTCTGTCTGCAAAACATGCTGCTAACTCTAGAAAGTGCAGTTAGTTAGAAACCTAAGCTGAAAATTAAAATCACTGAACAGAATTTGCTTGGTTTTCACCCAAACCAGGACAAAGGGTCACACTTGGAATCTCTCAGAGTGTTTATGTCAGTGTTGAATTCCGTTTCACATGATGGATTGGAATGATTTCCCATGTTATGGATGTAATGTGAGAAATACAACCTACTCTCTGCTAGGACTGTTTCAGTCTGATCAGCTCTAGAGCTCGAATGTGATGTATCAGTCAAAAACTTCAGGCTGTTTGAGATGTAATTCAAGTAAACTTTCAAAATAAAAACCCAAAGCAGATTGATTCAAAGCTCCGTAGGCACTGCTTGTTTGTGCAAGTTGGAAAGATTACTTCTCTACCCTACCATTCTTTGTGGAATATACTAATTACTGCAAATCTAAGTACTGGAAAATGGTTACTGTATTTAAAAAATGAGTAAACTACCTATATCAGTAACAAAGCCTCTTTTATTACTACAGGGGAGCTTCTTGTCTCTGTTAGTCAAGACTTAATAGTAAGAGCATATCTGAAAAATAAGGTTTTAAGAACATTTGGAACTGCAGTAACAGAAATACTTCAGAGGCAAACAGTTTTTCTGTCTATCTCGTGCATCTGAGATGGCACTAATACTGACATGTGGATACATGAGCTGGATGCACTCAATAGCTGGAACTCTTATTTTGATTTGTAGACTTTAAATTAAAATAAAATAAATATATCTAGGTGAATAATATTGCTTAGGCTGTCCTGAACTCTTAAGTGTAGTAAACCAAAGACAACTCTTTTCACTATAATACAGAGCGAAGACAAAAAATTAAATAAAATGGATCATGTGTACATTTGTGAAACACATTACAATGACAGAAGACTTGGTGAAGAAGCACAATTTTCTCTGTTGTATATATGCAAACCCTCATTAGCATAAACATTGTTGATAAGTTTTATCTGACAGGTCCAACGAGGTGGTCTAACATCCTGTGCTCAAAGAGATAGAGCTCTCCTGTATTTGACTAATTCAGCATATCAGATCTATCCAACAAAAACTTTCATCACAAACTAATAAATTTCTAAATCAATTGGATTTAATCACAAAAGAGAAAACTTATTTTAAACATTTTAAGTACTCTGCCACAAATGTCAGGAGAGTTGTCTTCTGTGATTTCAGGGCTGTATTTACAAACCAAATCATATAAGAAAAATAAGAACAATTTCTATGTCTGATAAATCACTGATACTTCAAATGGATGATAAATCATCCATTTGCATTCATTCCAGTTGTTCTGTGGAAACATGTACAAATCTTTTTTTACAATTTTTTTTCTGCAAGATTCTAATTTTTTTTAATTTTTTTTTTCCCAGTTAAAAGTTATTTATTGCTATCCAGAGAGGAGTAGTAACATAGCATTTCATCTGATCCTTGGAAATATAACAAGGACATAAATATTAACTTCTTAGATCATCATGACAAGGGCCAATTTGAAGAACTCTGCAAACCCTCAAGAATAAACCTTAACAATTGTAAGCAGTAAATTCCCTCAAGCTTCATGCAACTTAATGCCTTCACTATAATAGATGTCATCCCTCCTTATGACGCAATTTGTCTTCTTCCAAGGTTATTTCATCTGTGCTTCTAATATAGAGACTTGTATAAATACTGGTCTTTAGGATTTAATCCTTTTATTTACAGTTTAAGGTACACTATTAAAGCTCCTCAGAATAACTAAACAGCAGTTATTTTTACAAAGTTTCAATTAAACATTTTCTAGGATGAAGTACAATCTATAATTAGGTTAGAAACACATTGGTTCAGTAATGAGATGATCAATATCAATTACATAAAATCAATTAAGGTATAAACAAAGCATAAAAGAGAATGTAAAAAACAACAACAAAAAAAAAACAGTCAACACGTATTTTCTAAGAAAACAGGACAAATCCCTGTATCCAAGTAAACGTAGATTTTTTTTTTAACTTTATTTCAGTAAAACAAGCTTCAAAAACAAGAAGGAGAAAATCCACACCTGCATAAATGAGAGAGGTGGAAATAATCCATAGTATTCTGAATGAACAAAAGTATTCTCATTTTGAGAATGAACACCTGCACTTAGGAGGAGGTAGGTGCTTCCTTTGTCAGTAGTGGAATGGATTTACTCTCATGCAGACTGAATCGGGAACTCCTTTCCCAGAGTTCAACCTGGGGGTGCCCTGCATCCCCTCGTGCAGCCCAAGGGACTTTGAAGGACATTATCATGTGGGTCCCAACCTAAAGCAGCCTCCAACACCTCTCTTCTTCTGGTGTTTTGTACTCACATATTATGTCTGTACTCACAGACACAATTTTCTATATTCCCAGCAAGAAGAGATTTTGTTTTAAGATGTGTTAGCACAGTAAAACTGACAATTGTTGCCATCAGAGGAACCGTAATACCTCACATCTTGAGATTAACATTCCTCCTTGCAGCAATTATATATTTGCTTCTGCTTAGCCTAGAGTTTAGTGATGGGGTCTTGTCACTCTCTTCAAAGTTCTTTTTCCCACTCATGTCCTTAGCTGAAAAATTCAAAACACAATCACTCTGAGTTTCAAATAATTAATTATTGCTATACAGTAAATGTCTAAATGAGGAAAAGCTTTGTCATAAGACACTGAGTAGCCATTTCACCTTATGCTTTGCAAGTTAATGTGAGTACATTATATATCTATTTCCCAGTATTATATTTCTATAGATGAAAATATTTTCCAAAAAATCTATGTGCACTTGTCCCCCATTGGTAAAAATGCCAAATTACCAAATGCTGAAAAAAAGGAATAAACTCCACTTGAGATGAAGCTTTCTGATGAGGGAACAGCCCACTTCTCAGTTCTCTCTTCCTTTACCCAGAGCACCCTTCCTTCCCACCATCCTCATCAGAGTGAATTTGCCTGCATGTGTCCAACTAAAGGTCTCAGAGAAGAGTTCAGTGTTTCACCACTGAAACCACCAGCTTTTTCCAGCACATCCCTGCCTCAGGAGCTGGTAAGAGCCTTATTGTGCTGCTGAGCACTGAAGCTGTTTCAGAGAACAATGTGTTACCCGCTGCATTCTTTTTTAAATTGTAAATGTCTGTTTTCCCCCCTACCTTTTTTTTTTTTTTCTAAAATAGTTTCAATATATTAAATATAAAATTTAAGGAGCTAAATTTTTTTATTTTTTTTTTTAGAAAAGCTTTCCAGCTTTCTAACAGTGAGTTTGCAGAAAATATTGGGACTGAAGTCTCTGAAATAAAAATGGTTTTAATTATGTCAGTGAACCCAGTATGACAAGCTGGTGAAGTCTCACAATAGTGCTTGGCTCTTGCCAAATGTTACTGATATCAGTGTAAACCCTGTAGCAGGTTTTATTTTCCTCTCCTCTGCCTCTACTTTTCTCATATCATTACAACTTATGTGAATTCTTGTCCCCAGTATGCTTAAAATTTTACTGCTTCACAAAGTAAATAAATTCATTAGCTGAAGATAAATATAGAAATGTCACCTCTGTTATAGGATCTGGGATTTTAAAGAGTAACTATGTGATTCTTTTTACTTTTCCAACAGGCCATATTTTCTTTAAGCAGCCATAGCCCAACCTATAATACCCCTTCCACAAGGCAGAAATGATGATTCTTTGCTTGGGGGATCGTTTTTGATGAGGGTGAGCAGGCCTGAGTGTGTTGTGTCACAGATTCCTAGTTACTGCTGTCATCAACAGTCATGAAATAGAAGTCGTGGCTCATCTGTCAAGTCCTACACATCCTGCTCTTTGTTCCAGGACACAGATCTCAATTACTTTTATAAGTAACACAATTAATCAAAATTCCTTAGCTTTAAGTCATTCTTTAACGATGCATGACACTTCCAGTGTGATTTCTCTAAGTGGCAGATATATAAATGCTACTAAACAAATCAAGTGTGGGAAAACCCTGTTGTCTGAAATGTCAGTTGACACACAGGTGTTTGACCTCATTCATGTTCTTCCATCTACTACAGCTATAGCACATCTAGCAGTTGATACTGTGTATGAAAGTCCTGCTGAGTCTCATCATGTCCAAGCGTGTCCAGTTTTGTCTCCCTGCACGAGGCACATAGAAACATTGTGCACCAAGCCTTGGAATAGTTTCTTCAGGTCATGAATATTTATCCTCCTTCAGACACTGCTGCATCAGAAATACAAAAACAGCAGTGTGTTTGACAGGTATTGCCAACACTGGACAAAAGCATCTTTTCTGTTTCAAACCATAGACTGAAACATTTGGTTTTTCCTCCTGCATAACAACAGAAACCACCTCAAGCAAGCAGATACACTAGTGACATCCAAAACTCCATTTCTGTTGGACATGGAAGCAACACCATGCCTGTCTCATCCCAGTCAGCCTGAAAATGCCTTCCAACCCATCTGGAAGATAAACCAGAATTACCTGAGGAAGAACAAGCATTTTGAGTAGAGAAAAATCCTTAAGCACTCACCCCAGCAGGAGCTACAAGAGCAAATGCAATCCTTTTCTACATGAAATCCACCCCATGCCTGTAGTCTTCCCTGGAAAGGAGCAATGTTACCATGCTGATGTTTTATTTAAGGTGTTAGGAGTGTTTCCATTGTTCACTGGAAGCTCTTTTAAGCTCCACCTCCCTACTGCTGTTTTCCCCCTTTCCTTCCTCTGTCCATTCTCTGCCACCATGTATATAAATGTATATGCACTGAAAAGGAAAATACAAACCAACAAATCATAGGAAACTAAGAATCCAATGTCTATAGCTTTTTATACCTTTGATCAGACTACAATGTTTCTGTCCTCATTTAACATTTGCATTTATCCTGTTCATTTCCATTTCCATACTTTTAACAGCAAATGGGATTTTTTTTTCTTTCCTTCTTTCTTTCTTGAAGAATGAATCAGGATTGAAACAAAACACTTTTATCATTCTCAAAGGTCTGACCACATATATAACTCAAGAAGGAATCAATTATGTGCCCAAGATTTCCTACACTGCAGAGTTCCCTATGATGCTGTCAGAGTACAGGAGAACAGAGGGACAATCCCCTTTGTCACAAAGCAGACTGCTGAGAAGTGAAAAACATTAGAGTTCAGACAAACACTCAGTATAAAACCCCATTATATGGTCTCGGAATTGGAATCTGCTCTGGCTTTTCCAGGGGTTAAACCAGACATTCTTCTTTTTCTTTTGTGCTGTGGTGTGGTTTTTCTGTCTGCAACAACCTCTGCTTTCTGTTCTCCTGACCATCAATGGCACTTCAGCCAAATATCCCATGGGTATTTCCTGATTTTATGCCTCCATGTTTAAAAGTTCATGTTCTTTCTGAGATTGAGCTGACACTTTAAACCAGCATGTATTCTAGCAGGTTAAGTCAGTTAATGTGATTTGGAAGAGAATGAGAAATTATTTAGGCCAAACAAAAAAGCTTGAAATACATTAGATAAGAATCTAAAACCAAAATGCAGGTGTCTTTATGGTCAAAAGTACTGGGTACCCTGCTGTGGATGCTAAAATGACTACTGCTTGAAAGTTTCCTTCTCGTGGGATCGAGAAGATTCTCACCGGCTGTGTGACCTTGGTGGCGGCTGTTTGTAAAACAATAGAAAGATGTTTTGGTTATGGGTGTTGTGACACCTCAGCCAATCACCCCAGGGGGTGGCTGGCTTCTTGTCCAATTGTCTGGAGGTAAAAGGGTATAAAAAGAGCTGTAACTTAATAAAGAGGGGCTTCTTGGCATCTATGTGAAGAAAGTCGTCTCTTCTCACTCTTGCTCCTCCTCCGGCTACTACCAGATACGCGACACTCTGCAATAAGGTTTGCCTAAGCTTGTCAGAAAGACAGAAAGAAGAAAGAAAGAAAGAAAGAAAGAAAGAAAGAAAGAAAGAAAGAAAGAAAGAAAGGATAAAAATAAATCAGGTTTCCTTACTGTTTCAAAATTACTAACTACCAACTTCCTAAAGATTAAATTAAAAAAAAAAAAAAAAAAGTTAGATTCCTAAAGTCTTCACAGAGCACACTCATTGTGGTGTAACCCCTGAAGGCAGCTTATCCACATACAACTGCTTCCTCACTCCCTCCCAGTGGGACCGGGGAGACACTTGGAAGAGTAAAAGAGAAAACTTGTGGGTTAAGAGAAGGGAAATTTACTAGAGACAGCAAAAGCCATGCAGGCAGAGCAGAAGAAGAAATCCATTCAATCCCATCAGCATGTTGGTGTTTCACTATTTCTGGAAAAACAATACCCCATCACCCACCCTTTGGAAAGAAAATTATTATTATGGTATAAAATGTGATTGAACCCAACGTGATTCCTCAAAATGGACAGGGGAGAAAAAATGTATAGAATTATATCTGCTGCTTCTATAAGATGTATGGAAGAAAATAGCAGAGATTCATGTCTTACTTCATATAACCTCTCTTGGAATATAAGACACTAGTCATTTTTTTTGCAATAAACATCAGAAGGGGACATTTTAAATGCCAAAGTTGCTTAGATGCATAGCCCTACTTAAATCAATATGAATTAATCATCTAAAAACATTACTTATAATCTGGGCCTATGGTGCTGGTACATCAGAATAATCAGGAGTGATTTAGTATGAATGGGTTGTTTCCCTGAAGGTTGAGCAGGAGCTGGGGTCAGTCAGCATTAGAAATGACTGAAGATGAGGGGTAAGGTCCACAGATTCCCTTTTCTGTTGCAGACCAAGGCATTTGCACATAAGGACAACCCTTCTGTACTGATCAAGGGATCCTCACCTACCCTGATGACAACAAGCTTCCTATGGGACTTGTGTCACTGCATTGCCATCTGTGCTGGTGGCGTGCTGTGGAATGGGCTGAGAGCACAGACAGAATGACAGTGACACAAGTTTGCTCAGGAAATATTGCCTGGGTACTAGCAGTTGGACGTGCTCTCATCCGTCCACAGGTTCCACCGCTCTAAAGACCAAGGAATGCACATCACACTGACATTGAGGGACCTTATGGAATGTCACAGACACAAGTGCTCTCAAGGATAGGAAAGGCAATATCTGTCAGTTAAAAAAAAAAGAAAGCTTTTCTTCATTGCAGTAGGGGCTTTCTTGCAATTCTTTTGTTAACTACCGATTGACGAATCCATTCAGAGGGAACAAGTAGAGTTGCACTTGTTAACAGAAAGTACATCAATTTCAGAATCACTTTGTACACACACTACAGTGTAATTTAACATCTTCTTTGCTTGGTCTTTTCTCTTTATCTTTGAATACGAAGTATCAACAGCTCATCATTAACCAATCATGCCAAATTCCAGGCTTACCCTGTCATGTATCTGTTCACATGGAAATGGTTTCAGCTGTGGCTGAATTTTCCAAGAGATAAGTGCTTCATTCTGATTCCTGTGAGGAGTCAGAAGGCTTTGTGGCATTCTGAACTTGCACACAAGTGAGGAAGATAGGAAAGAGAAAGATGTGGAAAACTCAGAACAACATAGTAGAATTCTTATAGCAAAAACTAAAGCAGTAAGAAGTTAGAAGACTCAGAACTTGAAAAAACTGTGAGGAAGGGGGGAAGGCAAAAGGATGTAAAATGGACTAAAGGAATACAGATTTAAACAAACAAATAAAGGTTATAAATAAATTCTAGAGTAGTCAAGAACTGAAAGAAAAAGTAATACTAATAAAACAACACCAAAGAAAACTGCGTAGCTGTACAGACTCACCAGACTGTTCTGTACTCCAAACACTGCCGTTTCTCTTTAGTTTTTTTTTTTTTTTTTTAATTTGTTCTCTCTTCAGCATGTATCTTGTTATCCAACGATTTAAGGATGATGAAGCAGGAGGAGAGCCTGGCAAAGCAGAGGTGTTCTAGGTTTCTTACCTACTCCAAATGAAGTCTTCCCATGACTTTGACGCCTCAGAGCCAGGGCTGTGCCGAAGGCAGGGAGATGAAGTTTTCCTTACTTCTGCAAAGCCATCTGTCATGCCCTGGTCTAAGAACTGTTCCAGGACGTGCACAACCTGGTTAGTCCAGACTCTCTCCAGCTGGATAAACAAATGAGATGTTTATGCTAGGAGGGATTTCCAAGCTTCTTTGCAGATAACCACTCAGCTGGCACGTTCTGCCTCATTGCTGTTGGAGCAGAGACCAAGACCGTAGCAGCAGAGCCTTTGCCTTCCCCACCAATGCTGCTCAGGTGCCTAAATGCGGGAATCAGCTGCAGTCTGCAAGATGAACCTACATTTGCCACTGAGAAGGACTAAAATAACAACACTCATCTTCCCTCAGGAGCTAGAAAAGCGGTAGCAAAAGTGTTCCACTGGCTTAAAGTATCTCAAGTGTCCAAAAATCAGATAAAGAAGTCCCCAAGATAATCTGTGCTAGACATTCAATCAGATTACTGCTTGAAACATTAAGTGGGACAGAAGAAGAGAAAAAAAAGCATTATTCCATGGAAAAGTAGCTGAAATAGTGGGATGTGACCCTTAAACCTGGAATTCCTTGGTCAGTCACTATGATCAATTTTGTCTTCAGTGAAAAAAGTTGCCTGCTAACGTGGTGTGATTTGTGGTAGCTCTAAAGGAGTTCAATATGCCAGGATGTCTAATACAACGAATCTAGAAATGAGGATAAATTATGGAGTATTTTAAATCTATACTACATTACACTGTCACAAAAGTTGAACTATTGCTAAAATAATAAATGCAGAATGCCAAACAATATGTAAAATCAACAAAAGACATGAAAAAAACCCAACCAAACAAACCCAAACCACAAATCAGGAAAGAAAAATAAAAAGAGAAAAAAATCAGAAGGCGGTGTGTGTGTTTGTTTGTGTGTGTGTGTGTGTGTTTGTAAGAAAATCAACCACAGATGATGCCAACATGCCTTTTTCTCCAAGCAAAGAGTCTAATCTTAGATGCTGCCAAATAATATTTAGATCATTATTTTTTCTTTTATTGCATACTATGATAGTGCATGAAACTAAAATTAATTAAAATTAAAATAGATCAGCATTCATTAACACAGAATAAGAGTAAAATGTTTTGAATAACAGTACTCCCTTAAAAATTATTATGCTAATAATTCACTAACATTAATTGTTCTATAAAAGCCACCAAAATATTTAGACTCAGATTTATTTCTTTGTGTAAGAAGTTTTAGATAACTTTGAGAGGCAGAACTATTTATGCTTGATGTCAAATACTTTTTCAGTAATAAGCACCTGGGTTGCAAGCTAATTCCAGCTCCTTTGCCCCTTCTGAAGAACAGATCCTCTCAGCAGCTGGCTCACCTCCTGGGTCATAGAGCTCTGGCAATATCCTTATTCACAGTTTGGAGCTAACCTGGGTTTGATTTTAGAATTTCAGTGTTTGCTACCAAGTAAATAGATTGACTATAAAATATACAACTACTCTTATTGTTCTATTTCTAATGTTTTGTAAGACCTCTGGAGGCAGGATCTGGTGCCAGTGTTAGACTAATCTCCTTTCTGATACCTAAAACCCTAATAGATAAATATTGATTGAGAAGACTAAATCCACCCAAATAAAATCTTCAGGAAACATTCAGTAAACTTGTAGACTTTTCAAGGTCGTAGCTTCAAATGAAATTTTGCCTACAAGGACACCAGAATTTACTGTCATTTTTTACTTCAACCATTTAAGAAATTTCCAGTTCCTTCCCATCTCCCATAGTTTTTTTTGGGAGAATGCACACATTCAAAAACTAAACATCTATTAGTGTGCAGCAAGTCACGGCAACAGCAACCTCTACCCTTTTGCATTGCATAAACTGTCTGTAAATGACACTAGCACTTGCTAGACACAACTTTCAAAATAAATAATGGTAAACACTCTGAAATCCTAATGTGCATTGTTTCCAGTTATGGAGGCATCCTCGAGAAACCTGTGTTACTTCTAGCATTACATGTAGAATTTTTAAATGCCAAAAAGCCTAAAGAAAACATTATATGACTAAAGCTGTAACTGAACAATTCTTCAGTTGAAACCAGAATGAACTTTAAAATTTAAGAGTTAATTTATGAAAATATTTGCTTCTTCTGAAATAGTGCCTTTCTGAAATGAATTACAAGATCAGTGACCTCTTGATTGTCCTGAATTGTAAAATGCATTGGACATGATTCTCAAGCACTGCCAACTGCACCAAACAGACTCTAATTCAACATGACTAGGTAGGCAGAAATTAACTGTCTAAACTATCCAGCAACAATACAGAAGTTTTCCATTTAATAGACTAAAAATAACAACAAAACCTATTTTGTTTCCCTATAACAAGTTACAAAGTAAATATTAATATATGTATATTTAAACATTTGTTTGCATAAATATTTATGCACATGGAAGTTAAAGACATTGTCATGCAATCAGTAAAAATCTGAACACAAGTTTTTGTCCAAAGATATACCTTAAATAGGTGGAAACGAACTGGCACGATTTTGCCTTCAAATAAACCTATTTTGTACACATTCTCAATATCCTGTGTTTACTGTATCCTTCCATGCCTTTTTTCTTTTCTATTTCCTCCTTTATCTTCAGAGGGAAATAGAAGGGTTTAGGCAATACATAACAAATCTTCCATGCATCCTGAGAAAAACTAAAGCAAGCAGTGTAACCAACACGTCAAGTACTATTTGCTCCACTGCGGTTTCCAAGCTCTGAAGTCACAAAGTGAAACCTCTGCTCATGGATGAGAAATATCTGCTAAGGCAGTAATGTTTCAAGAAGACATTTAATAGTTTCCTCAGTGAGATTTTTTCACCAACTCTATTTTTTTTTTTCCTTCTTGCAGTTACTGCTGCCACATTTCCCATCTCTCACACAGCAATTTACATAGCTGGACACTCCTCTGGATTTCTGCTCGTGTTATTCCACCAAATTTAGACCACTCCAGTCTTGAGTGATAGGGCTACAGATCTCTTGGGGATGGCGTGGGGCTGGGACTACACCATTTGGAGGCATCCCTTCCTACCTCAGCTATCCTGAGCTTCTGCAGTACTCAGTTCACCAGGTAGCCACAGAACAAAACCTGACTTACTATTAGGTAAAAGGATTTTTAAAGTTAAATGAACATATTTTTAAGGCCATCTGTTTCAGACTTTTCTTCCTTCATCAAATCTCCAGTTCCAGTCTGGAGATTAATCCATCACTGCCAAGGCCACCACTAAACCACTTCTACACATCATTTAAATACCTCCAGAGATGGTGGGTGACTCGTTTCAATCTCTATAGGTCACCCTAGCACCACTAAACTTGTAAAATTCAGATTATCTGTTGCAATTAACCAGTCTTTCGGACTTGGAGAAAAGGGCATCTTTGTATGTTGAATGATTCCTACCCTCAATCTAATGTCCAGAATAGGTAAAAATAATCACTTTTCAGAAGTGCTTTTTCCCTGTTACCTACAAAAGAAATCTCAAACTAGTTTCTACATTCATTGCTTTCTAGTCAGTGTCAGTAAGGTCAAGTGAATCCTGTCTTCAATTTCTTAAAATTAATTAATTAAATAAATATTAGAATACTTAAAAAAACTGCTATATTTCAAATTAAATAATACTCATTATTTAAAATTTAAACCTTTCAGGTACAGCCACTTAAGCATCTTCACAGAAATATGAAAAGGTGTATTTCAGGATTGTTGAGGTCTGCAACTGTTAGACTGTTTCTGATGATCTATAAATTCTGGAAAACCACTTGTGGCAAAAAGTTGGTTAATATAAATGTATGGGAACAACTTCCACCTGAATGAGCTGGCATTTTCTCAAAGCAATGACAATGTGGGTGACATTTGATGCTCTTTAAACAGGGTGAGAAGTAAAAATGACTTGGAAAACTGGGTTAACAGAAGGGACTAAGTTCCAGCTTTACATCACATTTCCATCAGATACAGTTGAGCCAACGCAGAGATAACCAGTAACTTGGAGAAGACAATTAAAAAGGCTAGATTCCAAGAAATCAGAATTAAAGACTGAAAAGTAGAGGAGTAGAAATAGACAAAATGTATTCAAAGTGGAAAAAAATTAGCCATGTCTGTGAAAATATCTTCCAGCTATTATTGCAAATGAGCAAAGCAAACCTCTCAGGCCAGGCAGGTGAAATACTCAAGAAAGGTCCAGCAGTGAGTTATGGGTGGCAACACAGATAACCAAGGAAATAGCAAGGTTTTATTCCTCTTATGCTGAGAAGACTTAAAAGCAGGTGTTTAATTAATTAAAATTTTAATTAAAAAATAATTAATACATTTACTTCAGCATAAGCCTGGTTTAGCTGAATGAGATCCCTAGTAGGAAGGAAGCTTTTATAATTTCTCAGAACAACCAAATCAGAAACAAAAGAAGTTAATGATCTGTTAAGGCATTGTTGAGAATTACTGCAGCACTGAGGTTTTGCTCTATAGCTTATGTGTAATATTTAATAAGTGTATGTACCTGGACATTGCTGAGATTGAAATACCTTTGACAAAAGCAAATTCCATAACACCTTAAGCAGGAACATGAACCATAGAAAGATACGTAAACACACACTGCAGCATTTCTTACTAGGGAATGGTTTTATCTCCACGTGTTAGGTACCCAAACATGCATTTGAAGCCTGTCCTGGTGTTGCTGGGACAGCATCAAAGGCCAGTGCAATCTACAGCTGCCAGCACCTGGAGTCAGCCAACAGCATAAGCTGCAAGGGGCAAAAGCCAGGGCAGATGACCCCAGCTGGCCACAGGTATGACCTATATTATAAAGCAGGATTTTTTCTGAGGATAGGAGCATCTCCTGCTTGGGATCCTCTTCCCTCTCCCTGTCTGGAGGGAATATGGCTTGCNTCTCTTGGGGATGGCGTGGGGCTGGGACTACACCATTTGGAGGCATCCCTTCCTACCTCAGCTATCCTGAGCTTCTGCAGTACTCAGTTCACCAGGTAGCCACAGAACAAAACCTGACTTACTATTAGGTAAAAGGATTTTTAAAGTTAAATGAACATATTTTTAAGGCCATCTGTTTCAGACTTTTCTTCCTTCATCAAATCTCCAGTTCCAGTCTGGAGATTAATCCATCACTGCCAAGGCCACCACTAAACCACTTCTACACATCATTTAAATACCTCCAGAGATGGTGGGTGACTCGTTTCAATCTCTATAGGTCACCCTAGCACCACTAAACTTGTAAAATTCAGATTATCTGTTGCAATTAACCAGTCTTTCGGACTTGGAGAAAAGGGCATCTTTGTATGTTGAATGATTCCTACCCTCAATCTAATGTCCAGAATAGGTAAAAATAATCACTTTTCAGAAGTGCTTTTTCCCTGTTACCTACAAAAGAAATCTCAAACTAGTTTCTACATTCATTGCTTTCTAGTCAGTGTCAGTAAGGTCAAGTGAATCCTGTCTTCAATTTCTTAAAATTAATTAATTAAATAAATATTAGAATACTTAAAAAAACTGCTATATTTCAAATTAAATAATACTCATTATTTAAAATTTAAACCTTTCAGGTACAGCCACTTAAGCATCTTCACAGAAATATGAAAAGGTGTATTTCAGGATTGTTGAGGTCTGCAACTGTTAGACTGTTTCTGATGATCTATAAATTCTGGAAAACCACTTGTGGCAAAAAGTTGGTTAATATAAATGTATGGGAACAACTTCCACCTGAATGAGCTGGCATTTTCTCAAAGCAATGACAATGTGGGTGACATTTGATGCTCTTTAAACAGGGTGAGAAGTAAAAATGACTTGGAAAACTGGGTTAACAGAAGGGACTAAGTTCCAGCTTTACATCACATTTCCATCAGATACAGTTGAGCCAACGCAGAGATAACCAGTAACTTGGAGAAGACAATTAAAAAGGCTAGATTCCAAGAAATCAGAATTAAAGACTGAAAAGTAGAGGAGTAGAAATAGACAAAATGTATTCAAAGTGGAAAAAAATTAGCCATGTCTGTGAAAATATCTTCCAGCTATTATTGCAAATGAGCAAAGCAAACCTCTCAGGCCAGGCAGGTGAAATACTCAAGAAAGGTCCAGCAGTGAGTTATGGGTGGCAACACAGATAACCAAGGAAATAGCAAGGTTTTATTCCTCTTATGCTGAGAAGACTTAAAAGCAGGTGTTTAATTAATTAAAATTTTAATTAAAAAATAATTAATACATTTACTTCAGCATAAGCCTGGTTTAGCTGAATGAGATCCCTAGTAGGAAGGAAGCTTTTATAATTTCTCAGAACAACCAAATCAGAAACAAAAGAAGTTAATGATCTGTTAAGGCATTGTTGAGAATTACTGCAGCACTGAGGTTTTGCTCTATAGCTTATGTGTAATATTTAATAAGTGTATGTACCTGGACATTGCTGAGATTGAAATACCTTTGACAAAAGCAAATTCCATAACACCTTAAGCAGGAACATGAACCATAGAAAGATACGTAAACACACACTGCAGCATTTCTTACTAGGGAATGGTTTTATCTCCACGTGTTAGGTACCCAAACATGCATTTGAAGCCTGTCCTGGTGTTGCTGGGACAGCATCAAAGGCCAGTGCAATCTACAGCTGCCAGCACCTGGAGTCAGCCAACAGCATAAGCTGCAAGGGGCAAAAGCCAGGGCAGATGACCCCAGCTGGCCACAGGTATGACCTATATTATAAAGCAGGATTTTTTCTGAGGATAGGAGCATCTCCTGCTTGGGATCCTCTTCCCTCTCCCTGTCTGGAGGGAATATGGCTTGCTCACCGTAGTGCTTCAGTGGACTGTTTTTCCATTTATTGTAATCACTGTACAGTCCCTGGGCTAAGTATAGTTTTGTATACATACTTTACATTAGCATTGATATTGATATTAATATTAGTTCTGCTGTTTCCTTAAAACTGTTTTCATTTCAACCCAGAATTCTCCTGTCTTTTTCCCAGCTGGGGAGGGGCCTCCTTTATATCCAGACCTTCTAAGGGGAATACAAAATGATTTTCTAAATTTATCTTGTCAAGCTAAGTAAGAAAAACTCTCTAGCTATTTGTCAGCCCCACACAGACATATTCATTTATTCCAGTCTTTGTGCAGTTAAACAGATTACATATATCACCACGACAAAGATCAGATACAGTAATCTGAAAATAACATCACCCTGCATTAATCAGTTGCAAGAGAAATGTTCCCAGTCACTGAGTCCATATGAAGCCATTAAGCTCCTCTGGAAAAAAAAAAAAAAAAAGTCAGTTAATAGAAAAATTCTGAGTTAAACTTACAATAAAGTGGGCAAACAAACCAACCCTCAAGCACCCCCAGACAGATCAAGGAAGCTCATCAATGAAGATTTCAGGAATCCTGACACTCACGAAAAAAATTAAATCAATGGACTGCATCATACAAAGGTGTATTCAGTTGCATTCTTGTGTAAATATTTTCCATAAATAGAAACCTACATTTGAATTAGTATGAAAGTAAAAGGCTTTTTCCTCAACATTTCTTATGTTCAGGGAAATACAATTTCTAGACTATGTCCAAATTCAGGTGAGGGGTTCTGGCATGTTTTATTACTAAACTGTGTTGTCGAAACAAGAATGTTAATATAGTTTAGGAAAGTTATTTATTTTCATGGCATAGTAGATCGATGTTTGTTACTGGAATTACTACATCTCATGGTGGGGATTGTGACTCATGAGAAACAAATTATAGTTCCTAGTGCATAAAGAAAGATACTTTTTTTTCCCCCCTAGAATAGAACAGCATACAAGGATCTTTAGTGGCAAATAAAGAGATTTTTGGTGACAGACCATAAAAGTTAATACATTTTCTCATGCAAAATCTTAATGCAAAAATATCAAATCAAATAATTGGAACCTTTTTTTTGTGTGTGTGTGTATGCATGTGTGTGGTTTTTGCAACGCTTTCAGAAATTCACCTTGCCTGTTAAAGCTTTTTTGCATTTCCTTTTGTGTACCTAAATCTTAGAAGAAAGCCACCCTAAGGACCCATTCTGGAACACTCTAAGAACCTGTTTGACATTTTGTTTCAAGTAGACTGCCAGCAATGAATTGACACAGTAAGTTTAGCCTTGACAGCTAAACATAGAAAAGTAATACTTATGAAATATTTAAGAACTCACACACCAAGCAATTGGAAGGCTGTATTGTCTCCCCAAAGGACACAACAGTCAGGAAAAATATTTGACAAAATAATGACCAATAAAACCTGTTAATTTTAAGACTAGGAAAAAAAAAATTGAAGACTTTTTCCTTGATACCCAGAAGATTTTAAAATTGTATAAAATGTATAAAAATAATATAAAACCACAAATATCTAACATCATGTTACTACAGGCTGCATGTCCAGAGTTCTTTTACTATTTCAAATATACCATAAATTCTTGTGAGTGATAATTTTTCAGGGGCTTTTTTTAATATTTTGTTCCTAAACAAGCAAACTCTATGTCTCCAGAATAAAATATCATGGAGTTACTTGGCTGATAAGTAGAATTAACAGTTATTACAGCCTACCACCTTCCCAAAAGACAGGCCCCTCAGAAGTGCATGTGCACACTTGACTAAAAGATTTGAAATAAACCATTCTGTGTTCAAATCAAAATTCCTTAAATGTGATCTATTAAAAAAACCCACAGATTCCTTCTGTTTGGATAGCAGCATCCAAGCAAACTTTTAATTTTGCTGAGAGAACTCTAAAGGTTGAGTGCACGAATCTTGGACATTTTTCATTTCCAGTGGGTTGTACACATGCACATGTAACCACCTACCTTCTCAGTAACAAAAATCCAAATAGTGCCTTTTTTAAAGGTCTGACTCTGTGAACTGTGGTCTCTTGAAGCTGGAGGTGAGTGACCCAGTGCATGTGCATGTTCAGTGCCTGTAGGCACAGGTCAGACACGTGTTGGATTTGTAGCAAGGGGTCACACTCTCTTCCATACATGTCTGGGGACTACATGCAGGGTGAGTCCATTTTTAGCATTGTCTTAGTTTAGACAACTATTATCTGAGACCCGGGACTTATAAGGAGACAAGAAATTTATTAGAACAATATATATGTATAAACAACAAGAAAAAAACAAGCTAGGCAACAACAAAATGTAAGCCGTCTCAGACCCCGACGGNCTCCAGAGCTCTTGTCTCTCCAAACCACACCCCTCTTCCGCTTCTGTCCACATGCCCTCAGGCTTGTTTTTTGTCGGCCCGGCCCCACCCCCACAGGCAAAGAGAGAGAAAAAGAAAAAAAGAAAAGTTTTGTTTCTCTCCTAAAGGGAATTGCTACCCCTTGACAAGCATGTAATATGAGATGCAAACTGTCTTTACAGTACATACAGAGAGCACATTCACTAAAATCACAGCATTCCAGTTCCAAGGAGTAAGATTTTCTGTATTCTGTGCCGTAACCTAAGCGAAGTTATTTTCACACATTCAAGGACTCAGCTTCTCATCAGACTACATCTCCAAACTGCGATGGAGCACAGAACTGAACACATAATCTTTCAAAAGACACAAACTGTGGATTCACGTGCTGGCAGCTTGGAGCAGCTTCTGACCCTGGAGCAATTGCAACATAAACCTTGGTCGATAAAAAGGTGTAAGACAGCACACCCCCAGCAGGAAGGAGACATGATAAGAGAAGACTTTGCAGGTCCTAGACAATAGGTCGGGCTAAACAAATATGTGAGAAAAAGCTTAGAACTGCTGATGTTGTCAGTCAATTATTAGCTAGCACGATGATTGTTTGAACCTATCACAGAAGACTGTGGTATCAGTATTGTAAGAAAAAGAATATAAAAGGACTGTCTTTCTTAATAAACTTTGGAGCTTGTTTGCATCAAACTGATTCCCCATCCCGTGTTGCGACAACAAACCTTCATTTAAGCTTTCATAATGCAATAGATCATTAACAAAAAAAAAAGGGGGAATTATATTAGTTAAGGTCTCATGTTTTCACATAATGAATGCAAACCAGCAGATGAAGTTCAGTTATCAGAACTTCATTTGCAGCTGCTTGAAATAATTTCTCTGGTAGGCAACAAAGTAAAGGGCAGTAGCATCCCAAGTATATCCAGCAAATCACATTTGTCAGCAATAAGTTAGATGACAAATACATTCTGGGGAAAATACAGGTCTGAGCAAACTGCCCAAAAGAGTGATTCCCCTCAATGAGTCCCCTCAAGAGTTAGACACATATGTCACACTAACTCTGCCAGTTTGTCGTAATTTGACAATAATTATTCACTTCAGATTCCAATAAATTTGCTGCATTCATCTGTCAGCAGCTGGGTTGTAATGGATGGTTTAATAATGCAAACCCTATAAATATAAAAATACTAGGATGTTTGTTAGGGAATGAATGCTCCTTCCCTCACAGAGAAAACATTTAATAATTTCCTTCATTATCTATGATTTTTTCATGTTCTCTATGATAACAATTACCATTATGTCATAAAATGTGCTATTAGATATCCATCTAGTTAACTACTGCTGGCTAATTAATAGACCCAAAGCAATTCCCACCCTTACATTGATGTTTGAGGCTGAAAAATACCACTGCTACCTTCAGCTCTACTCTTACTGTACTGGGGCCAAACACATTTCCTTATTTCTGCAGCAGTTAGTCATCCTCTCCAGTTCCTGCAGCTAGCAAGGTTTGGCCTAAATTCAGAACATATAAAGGCCTATTGGACATCAGAAGGGACACACCCTGCCCTTTGTCATCCTTAGCTATTCCACCCTCCTCTCCACTGCTCTGAGCCTTGCTACTGCCTGGCTAGTACAACTCTGAGAGCATGAGCGTGCCTCCCATTCATTTGAACACCCTGCCAAGCTGGACCAGGCTGTAATTTCATATACCCACCTATGCTATGTTGTGCAAAACCACAGTCACACTGGCAGAGGAATCTCACATCTACTGCTGAACAGTTTGGATATCATTAGCAGCTTCAGGAAAAGTAATAAGTGATTTAAAGAGCAGTGAACATCCTTAAAAGTCTTGTGCTGTCTCCCACTGAAATCAACATCAACACAAGATGCCATTCTGTCTTCTGATTGTGATTGGCTGTTTGGGTTGGGATTTTTCTTTGCGTTTTCTTGGTTGTACTTTTGTTTCCTTTTTCATTCAAGGACATTAGTATGACATCAACACAGAGAGTGGGCTCAAGTGCACCCTTGGTAAATTTACCACCACCAAGCTGTGTGGTGTGGTTGGCAGGCTGGAGGGAAGAGATGTCATTTATTTCTGAAGCAAACGTGATTTGTATGTGTCCAGCATGCTCAGCAAATGCATTTTTCTAGCAATTACCCACCCTCCTTTTGAAGCTCATGTAACTATCCATCTACAATAAACTCTGACAAGGGATTTCACAGCTGTGATCTGTTGTATGAAAAATGGCTTCATTACTCCTTTTGAACCTGTTACTTTTATTTGATTCCTTGAGATTTTTTTTTACAGAAGAGATGATTAAAAATTTTTTCCTATTCTTCCTCTCAACCTAATTTTTTGTTTCTTTTCACCTTTAATTTATTTTCCCCTCAGTAATTCTGAAAGCTGTTCTTTGCACAGAGATTGTTCCAAGGCCTTTTGTTCATCTGTGCTGTGTTTTGCTGAAACTTTTTCCATTCCACTAAATACATTCTGACTTAAAGGGTGAAAAACTGTATAGAAGTCAAAGTGAAAAAATTATTTTTTTCCCCCCTCTAAAGATTTCTGCTTTCAATTTTATTCCCCAATAACCTTATATTTGTAAATGAAACTTCATCACTATAGCAAGAACTTTGCCTTGGGTGGTGGTTGTCTGCTGTTGTGCCCATGAATAGACATATTTCCCAAGACATTTTCTGTTGTTTGTTTTTAAATCAGTGGTTTTTCATCAGTACAAAGGCCCTGCCTTTCCTAAGCTTTTTCAGCTCTTCTTTATTTGCTTTCATCTTTACTACTCATGTGTTCTCTTTTCTTAGAGGGAACAGAAAGAATTTAAGACAAGTACCATTTGTCATATAAAAATAACACAAATAAATTATTTACTCTTTTGAGCAAAACACTCTAGACATATAATTGAGAGGTTTATGCTTTATTATCTTCCATAAGATGAGCATCTGCTGATTTGCAATATATTTGGAAAAAGCACCAACAGTTTTTTGGATGCACTGCCTGGGTTTGTGCAAGTGGTATAGTAACAAACTGAATATCCATCACCTAGATGATAAAGCAAGGTGAGAGCTCCTGAAGACAGCCAGAATCAGAAATAAAAGCATGAAATCCCGTGGCCATTTCCATATTGGTGTGCAAAAATAAGTCATTCATTTGACAATAAAGTATGTTCCCATGGGTTACAAAATACCTCGAGTGCCTCCATGGCTCTGTGGGAGGGATGTGAGGGAACATTGGCAAACCTGCTGAACAAGGAACACCTTCAAGTGGGACTCTACAGTGTTCTGAAGAGAAGTTCATGTGTGAATGAGTCTAAATGAACATTCAAAAATCCCATCCCATTAATAGAACTAAGCCAACAAGACCAGCAGTGCAGTTCAAGTTCATTTTCTTAGACATCATGTTGCAAAGAGACTTCTAACTTTGGAAATCGAATTTGTAGACATTTTACACAAAACACATTTCATTTCTATCAGTGTTCAGTTGACTGTTGACCATAAGCCTTTCAATCTTCTGATATAAATACATGTTTACATGCAAACACAAGATATAACTGTCAGTAATACACAGAATCATAGAATAATAGAACTGTCAGGGTTGGAAGGGACCTTAAAGAAAATCCAGTTCCAACCCCCCTGCCAAGGGCAGGGACAGCTCCCACTAGAGCAGGTTGCTCAGATCTCTGTCCAGCCTGGCCTTAAAAAAAAAGATAAACTGTCTGAAACAATTTTGGCATCCACAAGTACATGGAAACCATAGCACACTACTTGTGCAAAAAAACAAAAGTGGTCTTTAATGGGTTTGACTGGCTGGAATAGAGTTAATTTTCTTCACAGTAGCTTTTATGGTGCTATATTTTGGATTTGTGACAAAAAAAAAGTGTTGATAACACAGAGATATATAAAAAAAATAAAATTATAGATGTCCTTTTTGTGGTATTGATGAGAAGAAAGCAAGTTAAGTGCTACTAAGTAGTTTCAGCTGTCACAATGGATGAACTGCTGCCCTGCATTGGGCTGAGGCAGTTTTTTTTCCTACTAGCTCATATGGTGCTGTGTTTTGGATGTGTGGCTGAAACTGTGTTTGATAACACAGGAATGTTTTAGTTGTTCCTGAGCAGTTCTTACATAATGCCAAGGTCTTTTCTATTCATCATGCTGCCCACCAGTGAGTAGGCTGGGAGTGCATAAGACTTTGGGAAGGGACACAGATGGGGCAGTTAAACCGTTAAACCATGTCAGAGGTCTCAAAATTCTTCATTTTCTTATCTGTCATTTTTAAGTTGTGAAAGTATACAAATTAGCTAAGAACCTCATTTTAAAGAATCCATAAACAATTGTAAATATAACAGGCATAATAAAATAATGTCACAAATAAAAATGGAAATGAGTAAAAACGTAAGTGTATAATCTCAAAATCAAATTAAAATAGTATTTTCCTACCCAGTTTCAGGAAAATAGAAAACTTTTCAATATGCTTAGAATTCTTAAATGAATACTTTTCCATCAAAACCATCACATTCCTATAGCTTAGTTTTTACTAAAATAATAATAATTAAAATATCAACCCCAACCTACTGTCCAGAGACAGTCTACACCACCAGCAGTCACAAATCAGACTGACACTGTTGGTGAGCACAGGACAGCATAGCAAGCTCCAGTTACCAATAGGTCTTCCTTCTAACAATTCTTGCTGAACAGACTTTCAGGGCAAGAATAAGATGGAAGAGAGGGTGTTGTGTTTACCAAGAGTAAATTTAGGTTCCCACATCTCTGTTAATTCTGCCTGTTTTTTAATCATCCCTTCTTCCTTGAGAGAAGCACATACTGTTCTTCCCATTGAGGTCAGTAGGAGTTTTACATACACAGCACTTGGCCCACTGAGATCATTACTTAATTAAGGTACAAAATAAAAGTGCTGTGATGGTGTCTAAGGGATAAGGGTAGTTCAGCAATAACAATGGGTTTTGTATTCATGTCAGTACTGCATATTTAAACCCCAGGGAGGAGCTGTCATGGTCTACTTGTCCAGCTGGGGAAGCTGGCCTCCTCGAGCTATGTTTGGAATAGCTGTCAGAGAGGAGCAAAAGCTGTTTCTTCGCAGCCTCAAGGTCCCAGACTGTGTAGTCTACCATGATGGTAAAAAACTCCGAGGAGGCATTTAATGTGAAAAACATTTTTAAAGTTATGCCTACATGATTTTGCATAAATATAATTCCTTTTTTATCTTTGTGTCATCAAAGCCCATTGCTGAATCACACATTTCAAATGAAACTTCAGCTATCTGGAGGAGGAAAAAAACATTAAAACAAAATTAAATCACAAAGGTATTAACTATGAAAAAAGCAATCAACTTTTATGTTTTCCATTATAAATTAATGATATAAAGTTATTAAACATAATTTAATTTAAATATAATTTACCATTTTTAGAATAGTCCTTTCATATCAAGCTATTGCTAAAATATTTATCTCCAGTAAGAGAAAAAATTTCCATTAGCTAACAAGATCTGGGTCAAATACTCATTCCAAGGCCAGCATTTTGTTCCATAGAGTAAATTAAAACATATATGTATTTCATCACAAAGAGTGATCCTACTCAATATACAAAAGCCCCAGAAATTGAATTCTTCCTAGAAATGCAGTGAGATCTTAGACAATGAAACCCAGAAGCAAGATCTGAAGCTGTTGCTTTGACTTTCAATGGCTTGTTTTGTGACCAGCATCAGAGCTGCTTTCTAATGCACAGAGCCAGTGGCTCCTCCTTCTGCCTACCCGTGTTTCTGTTCTTTAGGCAACACTCGGGCAGAGATGGAAGAACAACTGAAACGGTTCTGATGAAATACTCAGCATTCATTCCAGGGAAAATCTGGTGGCTTTTGAAAACTTAGTACAGATGTAATCTAATGACAAGTATTAAAATGAGAGCAGATTGCTATCCTGTGAATCAGTCCCTTTCTGCTTCTCAAGGAGCATTTGAGAGTCTTTTCTGTTAACAATCTGTTGGCATTTCGAGTCATGTTCAGGTTGTAAACTCCTCAAACTTAGCCAAATTATTTTTTAAGGGACCAACTGACCTTGGGTGAATCTTAGTGGTTCTGGAATAAATACACTCCACCGTTGTTTATCTGCCAGTAGCTGGAGGAAGAGAAAGAGAGAAGTAGAGACAATTTCCTTCACCAAGATTCCAAGATCCTTTATTTATTAATTTACAGCTCTTTTTATACCCTTTGAACTTCATGGTAATTGGACAAGAAATCATCCACCCCCTAGGGTGATTGGCTGGGGTGCCACAACACCCATAGTCATAACATCTTTCTGCTGTTTAACAAACAAATGTCAGCAAGGTCACAGCTTGGTGAGAACCTTCACTTTCCCACAGGAAGGAAAATTCACTTGCTGCAGCATTTTAACACCCATACTCCACTCAGTCCACTTCTCATTTATAAAGGAATATTCATAGATTCATAGATATTAGGGGTTGGAAGGGACCTAGAAGATCATCTAGTCCAACCCCCCTGCCAGAGCAGGATCACCTAGACCAAGTCGCCCAGGAACAGATCCAGGTGGGTCTTAAGTGTCTCCAGAGCAGGAGACTCCACAACCCCCCTGGGCAGCC